>JAZGQO010000046.1:0-24036 GCA_036850965.1 Patella caerulea | reverse complement strand
TCTTGCATGTCTTTATTTCCATTGTTAAATAACTTGGAAAGGAGCCATGTGTTTGTCAGATATTGAAAAAGTATCTATGTGTTTAATAGAAATTTAAAAATTAAGAAATTTTGTCTATTTATGTACTGCTGAGGCATGTTAGAATTTTCAAAACATGAGTGAACTGCATTTTGCTTGGGTGTTCCTCAGACTTAACACAATTTTAATCTTTTAAAACCTGCAATTGTTGCATTTCCCTTCTCGAGAAAGTAAAATCTGTGTGTCTGCAGGGAAATTTCTCTGTCTTCATTTCATTTAGACTGGCTCAACCTCCCCACCCCACCCATTTTCTTGAACATGATATTTGGATATTCAATTGAAAATATATTGACTCCGAATTAACAGTAATTGGATTTTGTGCTTGAATTGTAACCGAGCATTTTATTTTGCACAAACAAATAGTTACATAAAAGATTCCATGAATTTTTAAGACTTTTTGTCTATGGCCAAACATGTTAGTCTATGACATTTTCCCCAAATGAGTCCACACCCCAAACTGGATATGTTGTAGATGTGTCTTTTGCAGCTTAATGTTTGACATTTTTGATGTAAATCTATTATTTGTGGTGATCTTTTAAAATGTGGCACTTACAGAGCAATGAAATATTAATTAATAGCCTTTTCATACTCCTTTTATGCAATGAATTATGTCATAACTCCCTTTTTCCACCTCATTTTGTCAGGAAATTGATGTAAAGATTAAAACAACTTGCTTCCACAAAATATTGACACTATATAATTCCAAGGATACCTCTGATTGTTAAAGTGTTTTAAATACTGAAATATTCCCATTTTTTAAAAAAAAAATAGTGCTTTGTGACCCTTTTGTTGGAGTGGCTGGTTGTCAACTAAATACAGCATTTATTTTACATTTATCAATCCATATTTTAATAAATGATTCATATTTCTTACAAGTACCTGTGTTTGTATGTATGTATACAAGCCAGGGATAGAAAAATGTGGCTTTTAGCCATATTCCATCAACAGTATTACTTATGTGGACACAGGTTGGATTTGTTATCAAAGCAACATTTTCAGGGGGTGGGCTTACAAGTTTCATTATAGTTCCTTACAGTTACCCTCAATGCAACCAATTTGCAGCTTGTCTTCTTGTATACTGGCCAAGGTTTCTAGAAATAAATGCCTTTCACCTCGGAGTTTCCAAGAAATAGGGAATTATTGGCATTTTGAGACATACAAAGTGTCAAAAAATGGGCCATTTTGTAAAAAAAGGTAAAATAAAGTCAATTTTTGAAAAATATCCCAATATTTTGAATATTTTTGATGAGACTTGTTTGAAACTCTTTAAATCTTTTAGCAAAACTCACATTTTGACAAAATTAAGAAAGAGTCTTCAATTCTAGAACAAAAGGCCCATGGACCTGATCTGCAACCCAGCATACAAAACAGTACATAACTTTAAAGGGTCACCATTTCTTCTGCAATTAATTTTTTTTGATTCTGTATTAAAATAATTTTGCAAAAATAAATGTGAAGCTATAAAGAAAAGAATTTTGATGATATATGAACTTTTAAAAACATATAGTAAACAAACTGTTGGCGTATGAGAGGCCTAAATTTGATGCTATGATCTCCAATTTGTCAGAAAATGTGATATATGACATTTTGATAATAAAAAAAGTGAAATGGTAAAATTTCTAAAATATTTGATAAATTTGTGAGGGTAATATTTGATTTTAGTCCAAATTTTGTGATTTTCAGTGTTTATTTGCTTTTTAAAATTAGTGAAAAATATTTTAATGTGTAATTTTGACTTTTTCTGCATCGTAAAGGTTAGATGGGAAGAAAGTATAATAATTTCACTCAATTTTGCCTAAAAATCATGATAATTTGTCTGAAATTCTTCAGATTACCCCCAATATTACTGTCAAAATTTTAATTATTCATCTGTTTTAAAATGAAACAAAATGTCTTGCATGTCTTTATTTCCATTGTTAAATAACTTGGAAAGGAGCCATGTGTTTGTCAGATATTGAAAAAGTATCTATGTGTTTAATAGAAATTTAAAAATTAAGAAATTTTGTCTATTTATGTACTGCTGAGGCATGTTAGAATTTTCAAAACATGAGTGAACTGCATTTTGCTTGGGTGTTCCTCAGACTTAACACAATTTTAATCTTTTAAAACCTGCAATTGTTGCATTTCCCTTCTCGAGAAAGTAAAATCTGTGTGTCTGCAGGGAAATTTCTCTGTCTTCATTTCATTTAGACTGGCTCAACCTCCCCACCCCACCCATTTTCTTGAACATGATATTTGGATATTCAATTGAAAATATATTGACTCCGAATTAACAGTAATTGGATTTTGTGCTTGAATTGTAACCGAGCATTTTATTTTGCACAAACAAATAGTTACATAAAAGATTCCATGAATTTTTAAGACTTTTTGTCTATGGCCAAACATGTTAGTCTATGACATTTTCCCCAAATGAGTCCACACCCCAAACTGGATATGTTGTAGATGTGTCTTTTGCAGCTTAATGTTTGACATTTTTGATGTAAATCTATTATTTGTGGTGATCTTTTAAAATGTGGCACTTACAGAGCAATGAAATATTAATTAATAGCCTTTTCATACTCCTTTTATGCAATGAATTATGTCATAACTCCCTTTTTCCACCTCATTTTGTCAGGAAATTGATGTAAAGATTAAAACAACTTGCTTCCACAAAATATTGACACTATATAATTCCAAGGATACCTCTGATTGTTAAAGTGTTTTAAATACTGAAATATTCCCATTTTTTAAAAAAAAAATAGTGCTTTGTGACCCTTTTGTTGGAGTGGCTGGTTGTCAACTAAATACAGCATTTATTTTACATTTATCAATCCATATTTTAATAAATGATTCATATTTCTTACAAGTACCTGTGTTTGTATGTATGTATACAAGCCAGGGATAGAAAAATGTGGCTTTTAGCCATATTCCATCAACAGTATTACTTATGTGGACACAGGTTGGATTTGTTATCAAAGCAACATTTTCAGGGGGTGGGCTTACAAGTTTCATTATAGTTCCTTACAGTTACCCTCAATGCAACCAATTTGCAGCTTGTCTTCTTGTATACTGGCCAAGGTTTCTAGAAATAAATGCCTTTCACCTCGGAGTTTCCAAGAAATAGGGAATTATTGGCATTTTGAGACATACAAAGTGTCAAAAAATGGGCCATTTTGTAAAAAAAGGTAAAATAAAGTCAATTTTTGAAAAATATCCCAATATTTTGAATATTTTTGATGAGACTTGTTTGAAACTCTTTAAATCTTTTAGCAAAACTCACATTTTGACAAAATTAAGAAAGAGTCTTCAATTCTAGAACAAAAGGCCCATGGACCTGATCTGCAACCCAGCATACAAAACAGTACATAACTTTAAAGGGTCACCATTTCTTCTGCAATTAATTTTTTTTGATTCTGTATTAAAATAATTTTGCAAAAATAAATGTGAAGCTATAAAGAAAAGAATTTTGATGATATATGAACTTTTAAAAACATATAGTAAACAAACTGTTGGCGTATGAGAGGCCTAAATTTGATGCTATGATCTCCAATTTGTCAGAAAATGTGATATATGACATTTTGATAATAAAAAAAGTGAAATGGTAAAATTTCTAAAATATTTGATAAATTTGTGAGGGTAATATTTGATTTTAGTCCAAATTTTGTGATTTTCAGTGTTTATTTGCTTTTTAAAATTAGTGAAAAATATTTTAATGTGTAATTTTGACTTTTTCTGCATCGTAAAGGTTAGATGGGAAGAAAGTATAATAATTTCACTCAATTTTGCCTAAAAATCATGATAATTTGTCTGAAATTCTTCAGATTACCCCCAATATTACTGTCAAAATTTTAATTATTCATCTGTTTTAAAATGAAACAAAATGTCTTGCATGTCTTTATTTCCATTGTTAAATAACTTGGAAAGGAGCCATGTGTTTGTCAGATATTGAAAAAGTATCTATGTGTTTAATAGAAATTTAAAAATTAAGAAATTTTGTCTATTTATGTACTGCTGAGGCATGTTAGAATTTTCAAAACATGAGTGAACTGCATTTTGCTTGGGTGTTCCTCAGACTTAACACAATTTTAATCTTTTAAAACCTGCAATTGTTGCATTTCCCTTCTCGAGAAAGTAAAATCTGTGTGTCTGCAGGGAAATTTCTCTGTCTTCATTTCATTTAGACTGGCTCAACCTCCCCACCCCACCCATTTTCTTGAACATGATATTTGGATATTCAATTGAAAATATATTGACTCCGAATTAACAGTAATTGGATTTTGTGCTTGAATTGTAACCGAGCATTTTATTTTGCACAAACAAATAGTTACATAAAAGATTCCATGAATTTTTAAGACTTTTTGTCTATGGCCAAACATGTTAGTCTATGACATTTTCCCCAAATGAGTCCACACCCCAAACTGGATATGTTGTAGATGTGTCTTTTGCAGCTTAATGTTTGACATTTTTGATGTAAATCTATTATTTGTGGTGATCTTTTAAAATGTGGCACTTACAGAGCAATGAAATATTAATTAATAGCCTTTTCATACTCCTTTTATGCAATGAATTATGTCATAACTCCCTTTTTCCACCTCATTTTGTCAGGAAATTGATGTAAAGATTAAAACAACTTGCTTCCACAAAATATTGACACTATATAATTCCAAGGATACCTCTGATTGTTAAAGTGTTTTAAATACTGAAATATTCCCATTTTTTAAAAAAAAAATAGTGCTTTGTGACCCTTTTGTTGGAGTGGCTGGTTGTCAACTAAATACAGCATTTATTTTACATTTATCAATCCATATTTTAATAAATGATTCATATTTCTTACAAGTACCTGTGTTTGTATGTATGTATACAAGCCAGGGATAGAAAAATGTGGCTTTTAGCCATATTCCATCAACAGTATTACTTATGTGGACACAGGTTGGATTTGTTATCAAAGCAACATTTTCAGGGGGTGGGCTTACAAGTTTCATTATAGTTCCTTACAGTTACCCTCAATGCAACCAATTTGCAGCTTGTCTTCTTGTATACTGGCCAAGGTTTCTAGAAATAAATGCCTTTCACCTCGGAGTTTCCAAGAAATAGGGAATTATTGGCATTTTGAGACATACAAAGTGTCAAAAAATGGGCCATTTTGTAAAAAAAGGTAAAATAAAGTCAATTTTTGAAAAATATCCCAATATTTTGAATATTTTTGATGAGACTTGTTTGAAACTCTTTAAATCTTTTAGCAAAACTCACATTTTGACAAAATTAAGAAAGAGTCTTCAATTCTAGAACAAAAGGCCCATGGACCTGATCTGCAACCCAGCATACAAAACAGTACATAACTTTAAAGGGTCACCATTTCTTCTGCAATTAATTTTTTTTGATTCTGTATTAAAATAATTTTGCAAAAATAAATGTGAAGCTATAAAGAAAAGAATTTTGATGATATATGAACTTTTAAAAACATATAGTAAACAAACTGTTGGCGTATGAGAGGCCTAAATTTGATGCTATGATCTCCAATTTGTCAGAAAATGTGATATATGACATTTTGATAATAAAAAAAGTGAAATGGTAAAATTTCTAAAATATTTGATAAATTTGTGAGGGTAATATTTGATTTTAGTCCAAATTTTGTGATTTTCAGTGTTTATTTGCTTTTTAAAATTAGTGAAAAATATTTTAATGTGTAATTTTGACTTTTTCTGCATCGTAAAGGTTAGATGGGAAGAAAGTATAATAATTTCACTCAATTTTGCCTAAAAATCATGATAATTTGTCTGAAATTCTTCAGATTACCCCCAATATTACTGTCAAAATTTTAATTATTCATCTGTTTTAAAATGAAACAAAATGTCTTGCATGTCTTTATTTCCATTGTTAAATAACTTGGAAAGGAGCCATGTGTTTGTCAGATATTGAAAAAGTATCTATGTGTTTAATAGAAATTTAAAAATTAAGAAATTTTGTCTATTTATGTACTGCTGAGGCATGTTAGAATTTTCAAAACATGAGTGAACTGCATTTTGCTTGGGTGTTCCTCAGACTTAACACAATTTTAATCTTTTAAAACCTGCAATTGTTGCATTTCCCTTCTCGAGAAAGTAAAATCTGTGTGTCTGCAGGGAAATTTCTCTGTCTTCATTTCATTTAGACTGGCTCAACCTCCCCACCCCACCCATTTTCTTGAACATGATATTTGGATATTCAATTGAAAATATATTGACTCCGAATTAACAGTAATTGGATTTTGTGCTTGAATTGTAACCGAGCATTTTATTTTGCACAAACAAATAGTTACATAAAAGATTCCATGAATTTTTAAGACTTTTTGTCTATGGCCAAACATGTTAGTCTATGACATTTTCCCCAAATGAGTCCACACCCCAAACTGGATATGTTGTAGATGTGTCTTTTGCAGCTTAATGTTTGACATTTTTGATGTAAATCTATTATTTGTGGTGATCTTTTAAAATGTGGCACTTACAGAGCAATGAAATATTAATTAATAGCCTTTTCATACTCCTTTTATGCAATGAATTATGTCATAACTCCCTTTTTCCACCTCATTTTGTCAGGAAATTGATGTAAAGATTAAAACAACTTGCTTCCACAAAATATTGACACTATATAATTCCAAGGATACCTCTGATTGTTAAAGTGTTTTAAATACTGAAATATTCCCATTTTTTAAAAAAAAAATAGTGCTTTGTGACCCTTTTGTTGGAGTGGCTGGTTGTCAACTAAATACAGCATTTATTTTACATTTATCAATCCATATTTTAATAAATGATTCATATTTCTTACAAGTACCTGTGTTTGTATGTATGTATACAAGCCAGGGATAGAAAAATGTGGCTTTTAGCCATATTCCATCAACAGTATTACTTATGTGGACACAGGTTGGATTTGTTATCAAAGCAACATTTTCAGGGAGTGGGCTTACAAGTTTCATTATAGTTCCTTACAGTTACCCTCAATGCAACCAATTTGCAGCTTGTCTTCTTGTATACTGGCCAAGGTTTCTAGAAATAAATGCCTTTCACCTCGGAGTTTCCAAGAAATAGGGAATTATTGGCATTTTGAGACATACAAAGTGTCAAAAAATGGGCCATTTTGTAAAAAAAGGTAAAATAAAGTCAATTTTTGAAAAATATCCCAATATTTTGAATATTTTTGATGAGACTTGTTTGAAACTCTTTAAATCTTTTAGCAAAACTCACATTTTGACAAAATTAAGAAAGAGTCTTCAATTCTAGAACAAAAGGCCCATGGACCTGATCTGCAACCCAGCATACAAAACAGTACATAACTTTAAAGGGTCACCATTTCTTCTGCAATTAATTTTTTTTGATTCTGTATTAAAATAATTTTGCAAAAATAAATGTGAAGCTATAAAGAAAAGAATTTTGATGATATATGAACTTTTAAAAACATATAGTAAACAAACTGTTGGCGTATGAGAGGCCTAAATTTGATGCTATGATCTCCAATTTGTCAGAAAATGTGATATATGACATTTTGATAATAAAAAAAGTGAAATGGTAAAATTTCTAAAATATTTGATAAATTTGTGAGGGTAATATTTGATTTTAGTCCAAATTTTGTGATTTTCAGTGTTTATTTGCTTTTTAAAATTAGTGAAAAATATTTTAATGTGTAATTTTGACTTTTTCTGCATCGTAAAGGTTAGATGGGAAGAAAGTATAATAATTTCACTCAATTTTGCCTAAAAATCATGATAATTTGTCTGAAATTCTTCAGATTACCCCCAATATTACTGTCAAAATTTTAATTATTCATCTGTTTTAAAATGAAACAAAATGTCTTGCATGTCTTTATTTCCATTGTTAAATAACTTGGAAAGGAGCCATGTGTTTGTCAGATATTGAAAAAGTATCTATGTGTTTAATAGAAATTTAAAAATTAAGAAATTTTGTCTATTTATGTACTGCTGAGGCATGTTAGAATTTTCAAAACATGAGTGAACTGCATTTTGCTTGGGTGTTCCTCAGACTTAACACAATTTTAATCTTTTAAAACCTGCAATTGTTGCATTTCCCTTCTCGAGAAAGTAAAATCTGTGTGTCTGCAGGGAAATTTCTCTGTCTTCATTTCATTTAGACTGGCTCAACCTCCCCACCCCACCCATTTTCTTGAACATGATATTTGGATATTCAATTGAAAATATATTGACTCCGAATTAACAGTAATTGGATTTTGTGCTTGAATTGTAACCGAGCATTTTATTTTGCACAAACAAATAGTTACATAAAAGATTCCATGAATTTTTAAGACTTTTTGTCTATGGCCAAACATGTTAGTCTATGACATTTTCCCCAAATGAGTCCACACCCCAAACTGGATATGTTGTAGATGTGTCTTTTGCAGCTTAATGTTTGACATTTTTGATGTAAATCTATTATTTGTGGTGATCTTTTAAAATGTGGCACTTACAGAGCAATGAAATATTAATTAATAGCCTTTTCATACTCCTTTTATGCAATGAATTATGTCATAACTCCCTTTTTCCACCTCATTTTGTCAGGAAATTGATGTAAAGATTAAAACAACTTGCTTCCACAAAATATTGACACTATATAATTCCAAGGATACCTCTGATTGTTAAAGTGTTTTAAATACTGAAATATTCCCATTTTTTAAAAAAAAAATAGTGCTTTGTGACCCTTTTGTTGGAGTGGCTGGTTGTCAACTAAATACAGCATTTATTTTACATTTATCAATCCATATTTTAATAAATGATTCATATTTCTTACAAGTACCTGTGTTTGTATGTATGTATACAAGCCAGGGATAGAAAAATGTGGCTTTTAGCCATATTCCATCAACAGTATTACTTATGTGGACACAGGTTGGATTTGTTATCAAAGCAACATTTTCAGGGGGTGGGCTTACAAGTTTCATTATAGTTCCTTACAGTTACCCTCAATGCAACCAATTTGCAGCTTGTCTTCTTGTATACTGGCCAAGGTTTCTAGAAATAAATGCCTTTCACCTCGGAGTTTCCAAGAAATAGGGAATTATTGGCATTTTGAGACATACAAAGTGTCAAAAAATGGGCCATTTTGTAAAAAAAGGTAAAATAAAGTCAATTTTTGAAAAATATCCCAATATTTTGAATATTTTTGATGAGACTTGTTTGAAACTCTTTAAATCTTTTAGCAAAACTCACATTTTGACAAAATTAAGAAAGAGTCTTCAATTCTAGAACAAAAGGCCCATGGACCTGATCTGCAACCCAGCATACAAAACAGTACATAACTTTAAAGGGTCACCATTTCTTCTGCAATTAATTTTTTTTGATTCTGTATTAAAATAATTTTGCAAAAATAAATGTGAAGCTATAAAGAAAAGAATTTTGATGATATATGAACTTTTAAAAACATATAGTAAACAAACTGTTGGCGTATGAGAGGCCTAAATTTGATGCTATGATCTCCAATTTGTCAGAAAATGTGATATATGACATTTTGATAATAAAAAAAGTGAAATGGTAAAATTTCTAAAATATTTGATAAATTTGTGAGGGTAATATTTGATTTTAGTCCAAATTTTGTGATTTTCAGTGTTTATTTGCTTTTTAAAATTAGTGAAAAATATTTTAATGTGTAATTTTGACTTTTTCTGCATCGTAAAGGTTAGATGGGAAGAAAGTATAATAATTTCACTCAATTTTGCCTAAAAATCATGATAATTTGTCTGAAATTCTTCAGATTACCCCCAATATTACTGTCAAAATTTTAATTATTCATCTGTTTTAAAATGAAACAAAATGTCTTGCATGTCTTTATTTCCATTGTTAAATAACTTGGAAAGGAGCCATGTGTTTGTCAGATATTGAAAAAGTATCTATGTGTTTAATAGAAATTTAAAAATTAAGAAATTTTGTCTATTTATGTACTGCTGAGGCATGTTAGAATTTTCAAAACATGAGTGAACTGCATTTTGCTTGGGTGTTCCTCAGACTTAACACAATTTTAATCTTTTAAAACCTGCAATTGTTGCATTTCCCTTCTCGAGAAAGTAAAATCTGTGTGTCTGCAGGGAAATTTCTCTGTCTTCATTTCATTTAGACTGGCTCAACCTCCCCGCCCCACCCATTTTCTTGAACATGATATTTGGATATTCAATTGAAAATATATTGACTCCGAATTAACAGTAATTGGATTTTGTGCTTGAATTGTAACCGAGCATTTTATTTTGCACAAACAAATAGTTACATAAAAGATTCCATGAATTTTTAAGACTTTTTGTCTATGGCCAAACATGTTAGTCTATGACATTTTCCCCAAATGAGTCCACACCCCAAACTGGATATGTTGTAGATGTGTCTTTTGCAGCTTAATGTTTGACATTTTTGATGTAAATCTATTATTTGTGGTGATCTTTTAAAATGTGGCACTTACAGAGCAATGAAATATTAATTAATAGCCTTTTCATACTCCTTTTATGCAATGAATTATGTCATAACTCCCTTTTTCCACCTCATTTTGTCAGGAAATTGATGTAAAGATTAAAACAACTTGCTTCCACAAAATATTGACACTATATAATTCCAAGGATACCTCTGATTGTTAAAGTGTTTTAAATACTGAAATATTCCCATTTTTTAAAAAAAAAATAGTGCTTTGTGACCCTTTTGTTGGAGTGGCTGGTTGTCAACTAAATACAGCATTTATTTTACATTTATCAATCCATATTTTAATAAATGATTCATATTTCTTACAAGTACCTGTGTTTGTATGTATGTATACAAGCCAGGGATAGAAAAATGTGGCTTTTAGCCATATTCCATCAACAGTATTACTTATGTGGACACAGGTTGGATTTGTTATCAAAGCAACATTTTCAGGGGGTGGGCTTACAAGTTTCATTATAGTTCCTTACAGTTACCCTCAATGCAACCAATTTGCAGCTTGTCTTCTTGTATACTGGCCAAGGTTTCTAGAAATAAATGCCTTTCACCTCGGAGTTTCCAAGAAATAGGGAATTATTGGCATTTTGAGACATACAAAGTGTCAAAAAATGGGCCATTTTGTAAAAAAAGGTAAAATAAAGTCAATTTTTGAAAAATATCCCAATATTTTGAATATTTTTGATGAGACTTGTTTGAAACTCTTTAAATCTTTTAGCAAAACTCACATTTTGACAAAATTAAGAAAGAGTCTTCAATTCTAGAACAAAAGGCCCATGGACCTGATCTGCAACCCAGCATACAAAACAGTACATAACTTTAAAGGGTCACCATTTCTTCTGCAATTAATTTTTTTTGATTCTGTATTAAAATAATTTTGCAAAAATAAATGTGAAGCTATAAAGAAAAGAATTTTGATGATATATGAACTTTTAAAAACATATAGTAAACAAACTGTTGGCGTATGAGAGGCCTAAATTTGATGCTATGATCTCCAATTTGTCAGAAAATGTGATATATGACATTTTGATAATAAAAAAAGTGAAATGGTAAAATTTCTAAAATATTTGATAAATTTGTGAGGGTAATATTTGATTTTAGTCCAAATTTTGTGATTTTCAGTGTTTATTTGCTTTTTAAAATTAGTGAAAAATATTTTAATGTGTAATTTTGACTTTTTCTGCATCGTAAAGGTTAGATGGGAAGAAAGTATAATAATTTCACTCAATTTTGCCTAAAAATCATGATAATTTGTCTGAAATTCTTCAGATTACCCCCAATATTACTGTCAAAATTTTAATTATTCATCTGTTTTAAAATGAAACAAAATGTCTTGCATGTCTTTATTTCCATTGTTAAATAACTTGGAAAGGAGCCATGTGTTTGTCAGATATTGAAAAAGTATCTATGTGTTTAATAGAAATTTAAAAATTAAGAAATTTTGTCTATTTATGTACTGCTGAGGCATGTTAGAATTTTCAAAACATGAGTGAACTGCATTTTGCTTGGGTGTTCCTCAGACTTAACACAATTTTAATCTTTTAAAACCTGCAATTGTTGCATTTCCCTTCTCGAGAAAGTAAAATCTGTGTGTCTGCAGGGAAATTTCTCTGTCTTCATTTCATTTAGACTGGCTCAACCTCCCCACCCCACCCATTTTCTTGAACATGATATTTGGATATTCAATTGAAAATATATTGACTCCGAATTAACAGTAATTGGATTTTGTGCTTGAATTGTAACCGAGCATTTTATTTTGCACAAACAAATAGTTACATAAAAGATTCCATGAATTTTTAAGACTTTTTGTCTATGGCCAAACATGTTAGTCTATGACATTTTCCCCAAATGAGTCCACACCCCAAACTGGATATGTTGTAGATGTGTCTTTTGCAGCTTAATGTTTGACATTTTTGATGTAAATCTATTATTTGTGGTGATCTTTTAAAATGTGGCACTTACAGAGCAATGAAATATTAATTAATAGCCTTTTCATACTCCTTTTATGCAATGAATTATGTCATAACTCCCTTTTTCCACCTCATTTTGTCAGGAAATTGATGTAAAGATTAAAACAACTTGCTTCCACAAAATATTGACACTATATAATTCCAAGGATACCTCTGATTGTTAAAGTGTTTTAAATACTGAAATATTCCCATTTTTTAAAAAAAAAATAGTGCTTTGTGACCCTTTTGTTGGAGTGGCTGGTTGTCAACTAAATACAGCATTTATTTTACATTTATCAATCCATATTTTAATAAATGATTCATATTTCTTACAAGTACCTGTGTTTGTATGTATGTATACAAGCCAGGGATAGAAAAATGTGGCTTTTAGCCATATTCCATCAACAGTATTACTTATGTGGACACAGGTTGGATTTGTTATCAAAGCAACATTTTCAGGGGGTGGGCTTACAAGTTTCATTATAGTTCCTTACAGTTACCCTCAATGCAACCAATTTGCAGCTTGTCTTCTTGTATACTGGCCAAGGTTTCTAGAAATAAATGCCTTTCACCTCGGAGTTTCCAAGAAATAGGGAATTATTGGCATTTTGAGACATACAAAGTGTCAAAAAATGGGCCATTTTGTAAAAAAAGGTAAAATAAAGTCAATTTTTGAAAAATATCCCAATATTTTGAATATTTTTGATGAGACTTGTTTGAAACTCTTTAAATCTTTTAGCAAAACTCACATTTTGACAAAATTAAGAAAGAGTCTTCAATTCTAGAACAAAAGGCCCATGGACCTGATCTGCAACCCAGCATACAAAACAGTACATAACTTTAAAGGGTCACCATTTCTTCTGCAATTAATTTTTTTTGATTCTGTATTAAAATAATTTTGCAAAAATAAATGTGAAGCTATAAAGAAAAGAATTTTGATGATATATGAACTTTTAAAAACATATAGTAAACAAACTGTTGGCGTATGAGAGGCCTAAATTTGATGCTATGATCTCCAATTTGTCAGAAAATGTGATATATGACATTTTGATAATAAAAAAAGTGAAATGGTAAAATTTCTAAAATATTTGATAAATTTGTGAGGGTAATATTTGATTTTAGTCCAAATTTTGTGATTTTCAGTGTTTATTTGCTTTTTAAAATTAGTGAAAAATATTTTAATGTGTAATTTTGACTTTTTCTGCATCGTAAAGGTTAGATGGGAAGAAAGTATAATAATTTCACTCAATTTTGCCTAAAAATCATGATAATTTGTCTGAAATTCTTCAGATTACCCCCAATATTACTGTCAAAATTTTAATTATTCATCTGTTTTAAAATGAAACAAAATGTCTTGCATGTCTTTATTTCCATTGTTAAATAACTTGGAAAGGAGCCATGTGTTTGTCAGATATTGAAAAAGTATCTATGTGTTTAATAGAAATTTAAAAATTAAGAAATTTTGTCTATTTATGTACTGCTGAGGCATGTTAGAATTTTCAAAACATGAGTGAACTGCATTTTGCTTGGGTGTTCCTCAGACTTAACACAATTTTAATCTTTTAAAACCTGCAATTGTTGCATTTCCCTTCTCGAGAAAGTAAAATCTGTGTGTCTGCAGGGAAATTTCTCTGTCTTCATTTCATTTAGACTGGCTCAACCTCCCCACCCCACCCATTTTCTTGAACATGATATTTGGATATTCAATTGAAAATATATTGACTCCGAATTAACAGTAATTGGATTTTGTGCTTGAATTGTAACCGAGCATTTTATTTTGCACAAACAAATAGTTACATAAAAGATTCCATGAATTTTTAAGACTTTTTGTCTATGGCCAAACATGTTAGTCTATGACATTTTCCCCAAATGAGTCCACACCCCAAACTGGATATGTTGTAGATGTGTCTTTTGCAGCTTAATGTTTGACATTTTTGATGTAAATCTATTATTTGTGGTGATCTTTTAAAATGTGGCACTTACAGAGCAATGAAATATTAATTAATAGCCTTTTCATACTCCTTTTATGCAATGAATTATGTCATAACTCCCTTTTTCCACCTCATTTTGTCAGGAAATTGATGTAAAGATTAAAACAACTTGCTTCCACAAAATATTGACACTATATAATTCCAAGGATACCTCTGATTGTTAAAGTGTTTTAAATACTGAAATATTCCCATTTTTTTAAAAAAAAAATAGTGCTTTGTGACCCTTTTGTTGGAGTGGCTGGTTGTCAACTAAATACAGCATTTATTTTACATTTATCAATCCATATTTTAATAAATGATTCATATTTCTTACAAGTACCTGTGTTTGTATGTATGTATACAAGCCAGGGATAGAAAAATGTGGCTTTTAGCCATATTCCATCAACAGTATTACTTATGTGGACACAGGTTGGATTTGTTATCAAAGCAACATTTTCAGGGGGTGGGCTTACAAGTTTCATTATAGTTCCTTACAGTTACCCTCAATGCAACCAATTTGCAGCTTGTCTTCTTGTATACTGGCCAAGGTTTCTAGAAATAAATGCCTTTCACCTCGGAGTTTCCAAGAAATAGGGAATTATTGGCATTTTGAGACATACAAAGTGTCAAAAAATGGGCCATTTTGTAAAAAAAGGTAAAATAAAGTCAATTTTTGAAAAATATCCCAATATTTTGAATATTTTTGATGAGACTTGTTTGAAACTCTTTAAATCTTTTAGCAAAACTCACATTTTGACAAAATTAAGAAAGAGTCTTCAATTCTAGAACAAAAGGCCCATGGACCTGATCTGCAACCCAGCATACAAAACAGTACATAACTTTAAAGGGTCACCATTTCTTCTGCAATTAATTTTTTTTGATTCTGTATTAAAATAATTTTGCAAAAATAAATGTGAAGCTATAAAGAAAAGAATTTTGATGATATATGAACTTTTAAAAACATATAGTAAACAAACTGTTGGCGTATGAGAGGCCTAAATTTGATGCTATGATCTCCAATTTGTCAGAAAATGTGATATATGACATTTTGATAATAAAAAAAGTGAAATGGTAAAATTTCTAAAATATTTGATAAATTTGTGAGGGTAATATTTGATTTTAGTCCAAATTTTGTGATTTTCAGTGTTTATTTGCTTTTTAAAATTAGTGAAAAATATTTTAATGTGTAATTTTGACTTTTTCTGCATCGTAAAGGTTAGATGGGAAGAAAGTATAATAATTTCACTCAATTTTGCCTAAAAATCATGATAATTTGTCTGAAATTCTTCAGATTACCCCCAATATTACTGTCAAAATTTTAATTATTCATCTGTTTTAAAATGAAACAAAATGTCTTGCATGTCTTTATTTCCATTGTTAAATAACTTGGAAAGGAGCCATGTGTTTGTCAGATATTGAAAAAGTATCTATGTGTTTAATAGAAATTTAAAAATTAAGAAATTTTGTCTATTTATGTACTGCTGAGGCATGTTAGAATTTTCAAAACATGAGTGAACTGCATTTTGCTTGGGTGTTCCTCAGACTTAACACAATTTTAATCTTTTAAAACCTGCAATTGTTGCATTTCCCTTCTCGAGAAAGTAAAATCTGTGTGTCTGCAGGGAAATTTCTCTGTCTTCATTTCATTTAGACTGGCTCAACCTCCCCACCCCACCCATTTTCTTGAACATGATATTTGGATATTCAATTGAAAATATATTGACTCCGAATTAACAGTAATTGGATTTTGTGCTTGAATTGTAACCGAGCATTTTATTTTGCACAAACAAATAGTTACATAAAAGATTCCATGAATTTTTAAGACTTTTTGTCTATGGCCAAACATGTTAGTCTATGACATTTTCCCCAAATGAGTCCACACCCCAAACTGGATATGTTGTAGATGTGTCTTTTGCAGCTTAATGTTTGACATTTTTGATGTAAATCTATTATTTGTGGTGATCTTTTAAAATGTGGCACTTACAGAGCAATGAAATATTAATTAATAGCCTTTTCATACTCCTTTTATGCAATGAATTATGTCATAACTCCCTTTTTCCACCTCATTTTGTCAGGAAATTGATGTAAAGATTAAAACAACTTGCTTCCACAAAATATTGACACTATATAATTCCAAGGATACCTCTGATTGTTAAAGTGTTTTAAATACTGAAATATTCCCATTTTTTAAAAAAAAAATAGTGCTTTGTGACCCTTTTGTTGGAGTGGCTGGTTGTCAACTAAATACAGCATTTATTTTACATTTATCAATCCATATTTTAATAAATGATTCATATTTCTTACAAGTACCTGTGTTTGTATGTATGTATACAAGCCAGGGATAGAAAAATGTGGCTTTTAGCCATATTCCATCAACAGTATTACTTATGTGGACACAGGTTGGATTTGTTATCAAAGCAACATTTTCAGGGGGTGGGCTTACAAGTTTCATTATAGTTCCTTACAGTTACCCTCAATGCAACCAATTTGCAGCTTGTCTTCTTGTATACTGGCCAAGGTTTCTAGAAATAAATGCCTTTCACCTCGGAGTTTCCAAGAAATAGGGAATTATTGGCATTTTGAGACATACAAAGTGTCAAAAAATGGGCCATTTTGTAAAAAAAGGTAAAATAAAGTCAATTTTTGAAAAATATCCCAATATTTTGAATATTTTTGATGAGACTTGTTTGAAACTCTTTAAATCTTTTAGCAAAACTCACATTTTGACAAAATTAAGAAAGAGTCTTCAATTCTAGAACAAAAGGCCCATGGACCTGATCTGCAACCCAGCATACAAAACAGTACATAACTTTAAAGGGTCACCATTTCTTCTGCAATTAATTTTTTTTGATTCTGTATTAAAATAATTTTGCAAAAATAAATGTGAAGCTATAAAGAAAAGAATTTTGATGATATATGAACTTTTAAAAACATATAGTAAACAAACTGTTGGCGTATGAGAGGCCTAAATTTGATGCTATGATCTCCAATTTGTCAGAAAATGTGATATATGACATTTTGATAATAAAAAAAGTGAAATGGTAAAATTTCTAAAATATTTGATAAATTTGTGAGGGTAATATTTGATTTTAGTCCAAATTTTGTGATTTTCAGTGTTTATTTGCTTTTTAAAATTAGTGAAAAATATTTTAATGTGTAATTTTGACTTTTTCTGCATCGTAAAGGTTAGATGGGAAGAAAGTATAATAATTTCACTCAATTTTGCCTAAAAATCATGATAATTTGTCTGAAATTCTTCAGATTACCCCCAATATTACTGTCAAAATTTTAATTATTCATCTGTTTTAAAATGAAACAAAATGTCTTGCATGTCTTTATTTCCATTGTTAAATAACTTGGAAAGGAGCCATGTGTTTGTCAGATATTGAAAAAGTATCTATGTGTTTAATAGAAATTTAAAAATTAAGAAATTTTGTCTATTTATGTACTGCTGAGGCATGTTAGAATTTTCAAAACATGAGTGAACTGCATTTTGCTTGGGTGTTCCTCAGACTTAACACAATTTTAATCTTTTAAAACCTGCAATTGTTGCATTTCCCTTCTCGAGAAAGTAAAATCTGTGTGTCTGCAGGGAAATTTCTCTGTCTTCATTTCATTTAGACTGGCTCAACCTCCCCACCCCACCCATTTTCTTGAACATGATATTTGGATATTCAATTGAAAATATATTGACTCCGAATTAACAGTAATTGGATTTTGTGCTTGAATTGTAACCGAGCATTTTATTTTGCACAAACAAATAGTTACATAAAAGATTCCATGAATTTTTAAGACTTTTTGTCTATGGCCAAACATGTTAGTCTATGACATTTTCCCCAAATGAGTCCACACCCCAAACTGGATATGTTGTAGATGTGTCTTTTGCAGCTTAATGTTTGACATTTTTGATGTAAATCTATTATTTGTGGTGATCTTTTAAAATGTGGCACTTACAGAGCAATGAAATATTAATTAATAGCCTTTTCATACTCCTTTTATGCAATGAATTATGTCATAACTCCCTTTTTCCACCTCATTTTGTCAGGAAATTGATGTAAAGATTAAAACAACTTGCTTCCACAAAATATTGACACTATATAATTCCAAGGATACCTCTGATTGTTAAAGTGTTTTAAATACTGAAATATTCCCATTTTTTAAAAAAAAAATAGTGCTTTGTGACCCTTTTGTTGGAGTGGCTGGTTGTCAACTAAATACAGCATTTATTTTACATTTATCAATCCATATTTTAATAAATGATTCATATTTCTTACAAGTACCTGTGTTTGTATGTATGTATACAAGCCAGGGATAGAAAAATGTGGCTTTTAGCCATATTCCATCAACAGTATTACTTATGTGGACACAGGTTGGATTTGTTATCAAAGCAACATTTTCAGGGGGTGGGCTTACAAGTTTCATTATAGTTCCTTACAGTTACCCTCAATGCAACCAATTTGCAGCTTGTCTTCTTGTATACTGGCCAAGGTTTCTAGAAATAAATGCCTTTCACCTCGGAGTTTCCAAGAAATAGGGAATTATTGGCATTTTGAGACATACAAAGTGTCAAAAAATGGGCCATTTTGTAAAAAAAGGTAAAATAAAGTCAATTTTTGAAAAATATCCCAATATTTTGAATATTTTTGATGAGACTTGTTTGAAACTCTTTAAATCTTTTAGCAAAACTCACATTTTGACAAAATTAAGAAAGAGTCTTCAATTCTAGAACAAAAGGCCCATGGACCTGATCTGCAACCCAGCATACAAAACAGTACATAACTTTAAAGGGTCACCATTTCTTCTGCAATTAATTTTTTTTGATTCTGTATTAAAATAATTTTGCAAAAATAAATGTGAAGCTATAAAGAAAAGAATTTTGATGATATATGAACTTTTAAAAACATATAGGAGGCAGACCACCATTAAATTTTACATCTGGGTACCCACAAATTGTAGTTCGTCTATTTATAGCAGTTCTCTCTCTGTCTCTTTTCTCCCCTTTTGCATGCCCATTTTTGTTGATTTTTTGGCCTAGAATGGACTAAGAGGGTTTGAATTAATATTTTCTGCTAGGTTTTGGTAAATATTCATGATTTTGAGGCGGAAGGATAACGGCGTTATGAGGTTGGCTACGGTGATATGTACGGCAACTAGATACATGTTTTGAGTATGCTTCTTCAAGTTCGTGTATCTCAAAATTTTGGTGGTCAACCTCATAAAAATTTTAGTGCAAAGACATGGCCATGTGTTCCTCTGTCTATAGTGAAAAGCATTTCGCCCAACGAAAATTTGGGGATAAGTTGGAGGTGGGCAAAGAGTCCAGAATTAACATTGAAGTCAATGGGGAAATTAATGGTGGTAGACTACCACAGACATTGACATTGTGTTTTTTAATGTTAACTTCTTGACTATACTTTGCCGGGGTCTAAATTCCGCTGAATTAACTGTCTTTAAGTTCATCAAAACGAGCAATGTACTCCAAAAACTGAATTAAACTGAACTATTTTAGACTTCTATTTCTTTTAGAGATTCAACGTTCGCAATCTTTTCATTTCCGAAGGATTACATAACCCTCACAATATCTGTTATTAATAAATTTATTTTATGATTGATGATTTTGCGTGGGTAGTCAATCTTGGCGTGTCTAACTTTTCTTGATTTTTTTTTTTTTTTTTTTTTTATCAAATATGATCCTACTCGATGCTCTTTTTGAACGTTTAGTTGATTATCACCGAACGATTATGTTTTTTTATTGTGCGAATTGGCTAAACTTGTAAAATTATGTAGAATGGTCTGATCCGTTTCATTTCAATTTCCGGGCATTTGGCGATATCACCTGCATGTGATATCGTTAACTTGAGTGAGATGCTGAGTAGTTTAGCTCGCGGGTTTTAAAGTAGCCAAGTCTCTAACTCAAGATCAGATCTTAAGTCTTCGACATTGACAATCTGATTAAAACACAGATCCGATTTCGTTTCGTTTTTTTTAGTTCAAAATTTCGTTTTTACTTGTCTTTACTACTCTTGGATCTGGAGGACTTGTTATTTAACTGGTGTTCTGCCTGAAATGAGGGGTCAGCCAATCAAATGGTCTGTCGAATCGACCGTTTGACCTTTTCATGCGTGGAACTGTGGGTAGATATTACCAGCGGATAGAAATCTCAACAAAAGAAAAGTAGATTTTAAAAAGCATGGCGGTCGCTTATTGGTTAATCGAATGACCAACGTTATCGGGTCAAATGTCCCGTGCTTATTACCTGACGTCATAGAACTCGAGCTCCCACTATAACTTGTTAGATCTACATGAGTGTAGGCCATCGAAAGTATAAAAAAACGAAACGAAATATAGATCTATATTTTAATTAGATTGCGACATTGAAAACACGGATTATTATTCAATTTGAAACAGCATTGACTTTATGATCTTACCGGGGAAAGATGGACTTCTGATATCTGGATAACATGCGCAATAATACTTTCGATGTAGACTGGAGATTGCTATTCGATTGACACTGTAATAATTTATTACAGTAATAATTTACTGTAAAAACCGAAACGATTGAATGTAAATATATAAACACTCGTATTACATTATTATTAGTTCAGCTCTGAATGTCGGTCTCATTACACTCACCCTGAACGTCCAGGACTGGCCCATTCAATCAATGTCGAAAATAATTTAACCCCCAATTTTACTGGGCAACTTGTCACTGCTAAACGATGGGTGTCACTCCGCGTGGACGCGTTTACAGTGTAAAGGAACATCTCAGTGAGAAAATACGACCTTGCTCATTTCGCTAGAGTCAGTATGAGCATCACAACACGCTGTGTCATGGTGGCGTAAGGATAGTTTGATAGGAGGGGACGTATTTTAAACAGCGTGTTGTTTCGTTCATACTGAGTCTAGCGAGGTAAGCAAGGTCTTATTTTGTCACTAAGATGTTCCTTTACATTGTACAGACGTCCACACGGATTGACACTCCGATGTTTCGCAGTGAAAAGTTGCCCAGTAAAATTGACTGGGGTTCAAATTATTTTCGACATTGATTGAATAACCGAACACAAATTGGCCACCTATTCGGCTAGCCAGCTATTCGACCGATCCAGCTGGCAACCTGTTCGTTGGCAACCTATTCAGAATTAAGACAACAGTCGCCCAAACTCATCTATTTTTACCAACCAATAAAATCCAACGTTACGTCTATCAAATGAAAGTAGAATAATATATTATTTTTTATCCATTCCTTTAGCTCAGAATAGAGGTGTAATTTCGCATTATCGTACAAAATTCTAGACATTCAACTAAATATATTCCGAAAGGTAATTAAATAGGCTTTCCAGATATTATTAGTAAAAGTTGGCACAATCATATTAAAGGGGTGCGCTCTCATCCTAAACGTCGACAATTTTTCAATATTTTAAACTCAAAGAACGGTAATATTCCGAGTCAAAATTCGCACCATCGTACAAAATTCTTAGCAACCAGCTATATATATTCTGAAAGGTAATTGATTACGCTTTCCAAATATTATTAGTAAAAGTTGGCACAATCATTAAAGGGGCGCGCTCTCAACCTGAATATAGCCAATTTTTCAATATTCTATATGTAAAGATAGACCGGTATTTTATTTGAAGTCCAAATTCGGACCATCGTACAAAATTCTGAGCTACCAGCTATATATATTCTGAAAGGTAATTGAATAAGCTTTCCAAGTATTATTAGTAAAAGTTGGCACAATCATATTAAAGGGGCGCGCTCTCAACGTGAACATAGCCAATGTTTCAACATTTAAAGTGAAAGAACGGTAATATTCCGAGTCGAAATGCGGACCATCGTACAAAATTCTGAGCATCCATCTATATATATTCTGAAAGGTAATTGGATAAGCTTTCCAAATATTATTAGTAAAAGTTGGCACAATCATATTAAAGGAGCGCGCTCTCAACCTGAACATAGCCAAATTTTTAATATTTTAAAGTGAAAGAACGGCAATATTCCGAGTCGAATTCGGACTATCGTACAAAATTCTAAGCATCCAGCTATATATATTCTGAAAGGTAATTGCATAAGCTTTCCAAATATTATTAGTAAAAGTTGGCACAATCATATTAAAGGGGCGCGCTCTCAACCTATAAATAGCCATTTTTTCAATATTTTAAACAGAAATAATGGTAATATTCTGAGTCAAAATTCGGACCATCGTACAAAATTCTGAGCAACCAGCTATATATATTCTGAAAGGTAATTGAATAAGCTTTCCAAATATTATTAGTAAAAGTTGGCACAATCATATTAAAGGGGCGCGCTCTCAACCTACAAATAGCCATTTTTTCAATATTTTAAACCGAAAGAATGGTAATATTCTGAGTCAAAATTCAGACCATCGTACAAAATTCTGAGCATCCAGCTATATATATTCTGAAAGGTAATTGTATAAGCTTTCTAAATATTATTAGTAAAAGTTGGCACAATCATATTAAAGGGGCGCGCTCTCAACCTATAAATAGCCATTTTTTCAATATTTTAAACAGAAATAATGGTAATATTCTGAGTCAAATTTCGGACCATCGTACAAAATTCTGAGCAACCAGCTATATATATTCTGAAAGGTAATTGCATAAGCTTTCCAAATATTATTAGTAAAAGTTGGCACAATCATATTAAAGGGGCGCCCTCTCAACCTACAAATAGCCATTTTTTCAATATTTTAAACTGAAAGAATGGTAATATTCCGAGTCCAAATTCGGACCATCGTACAAAATTTTCAGCTACCAGCTATATATATTCTAAAAGGTAATTGAATAAGCTTTCCAAATATTATTAGTAAAAGTTGGCACAATCATATTAAAGGGGCGCGCTCTCAACGTGAACATAGCCAATGTTTCAACATTTAAAATGAAAGAACGGTAATATTCCGAGTAGAAATGCGGACCATCGTACAAAATTCTGAGCATCCAGCTATATATATTCTGAAAGGTAATTGGATAAGCTTTCCAAATATTATTAATAAAAGTTGGCACAATCATATTAAAGGGGTGCGCTCTCAACCTAAAAATAGACAATTTTTCAATATTTTAAACTGAAAGAATGGTAATATTCCGAGTCGAAATTCGGACCATCGTACAAAATTTTGAGCAACCAGCTATATATATTCTCAAAGGTACTTGAATAAGCTTTCCAAATGTTATTAGTAAAAGTTGGCACAATCATATTAAAGGGGCGCGCTCTCAACCTGAACATAGCCAATTTTTCAATATTATATATGTAAAGATAGACCGGTATTTTATTCGAAGTCCAAATTCGGACCATCGTACAAAATTCTCAGCATCCAGCTATATATATTCTGAAAGGTAATTGGATAAGCTTTCCAAATATTATTAGTAAAAGTTGGCACAATCATATTAAAGGGGCGCCCTCTCAACCTGAACATAGCCAATTTTTCAATATTCTGAATGTAAAGATAGACCGGTATTTTATTCGAAGTTCAAATTCGGACCATCGTACAAAATTCTGAGCATCCATCGATATATATTCTGAAAGGTAATTGCATAAGCTTTCCAAATATTATTAGTAAAAGTTGGCACAATCATATTAAAGGGGCGCGCTATCAACCTGAACATAGCCAATT
>JAZGQO010000045.1:15000-20000 GCA_036850965.1 Patella caerulea | reverse complement strand
GCACGGTTAACCCGTTGTAGGCGAGACTGCCCCCGAAGGAACAGCCCCAACCTCCCCTCTCGGGGCGGGTTCCCGGCCTGACCAAACCAAGACCGTAGGCACTCGCGCTTTCGTCTTCAGTGTAGCGCGCGTGCGGCCCCGGACATCTAAGGGCATCACTGACCTGTTATTGATCTCTCTCACCTAGCTTAAGCTTGCTCGGGATCCCCCTAAGAAGTAGCGACGACCGCTTCGACTCGCCCGATGTTCTCCCTGCTCCCCGAGGGGAGACTAAGATTCGAGAACCACGAGCCGACTAGTTAAGGGCGAGGCCTCGCCCGTTAGCGGAATAAACCAGACTTTTCACTTCACCAGCCACGAACGGCCATGCACCACCACCCATCGAATCGAGAAAGAACTGCACGAGCGTCTGTCAATCCTGACGATGTCCGGACCGGGTAAGTTGCCCCGTGTTGAGTCAAATTAAGCCGCAGGCTCCACTCCTTGTGGTGCCCTTCCGTCAATTCCTTCAAGTTTCAGCCTTGCGACCATACTACCCCCGGAACCCGTAAACTCTCAGGTTGCCCGAAGCCGCCACGGACGGGTCCATAACCGCTGTTCTCGAGCCTCGTCCGCGGCCCGGTCGGCAGCGTTTACCGTCGGTACTACGACGGTATCTGATCGTCTTTGCTCCACCCACCTTCGTTCTGGATTAAGGAAGACGTCCGGGGCCAGCGCTTTCGCTTCGAGTCGTCCCGAGCGGATCACAAAATTTCACCTCTCCCCGCCCGGTACGCTCGCCCCCCACCGTTCCTCTCGAATCCTAGCTCTCCGGCGAAACCGACAGCGAAAGCGACGTCGCCAAGTCGGCCGGACCACCCTCCGGAAAAGAGCATCCCCGCTTATTCCATGCACGAAATATTCAGGCTCGGGGTTTTAGCCTGCCTTTAGCACTCTAATTTTTTCAAGGTAGACAGAAAATGCGGCGGGTTCTCTCCCGCGAAGGAGAAAAACGAGGCAGGACCGCGAAGTCCACCTCGCCCCGCGCGCCGGTTAGGGACGGCCGAGAAATCGCCGGTCGGACCCGCAGCGTATCGCGCCCGACCGTGCCGCCTCCGAGATCCAACGACGAGCTTTTTAACCGCAGCAACTCCGATATAGGCTATTGGAGCTGGAATTACCGCGGCTGCTGGCACCAGGCTTGCCCTCCAATAGCTCCTCGCACACTCTTTTAAATTGCGCTCATTCCGCCCGCGGCGACCACGAAAGGGCCCCGCCACGTTATTTTTCGTCACTACCTCCCCGTGTCGGGATTGGGTAAGTTGCGCGCCTGCTGCCCTCCTTGGAGGTGGTAGCCGTTTCGCAGGCTCCCTCTCCGGAATCGAACCCTGATTCCCCGTTACCCGTCAACACCGTGGTAGGCAGGTCGCCGACCATCGCCAATTGATGGGACAGACACTTCATGGCAAAGTCGTCGGGGGCCCGGAAAGACCCCGCGATCGGCACAGTTATTCGGATTTCAACACTTGTCGCTTCGCCCCGTCGCTACTTTTGACGGTAGCTTCGCAGGCTAGGGCGATCTGGTATAGAGAATAAATGCCGTTTCCCCTCCTCGTCGAGAAACGAAAGGGGGGGACCACGGTGCGTTGCATGTATTAGCTCTAGAATTACCACAGTTATCCATTAAACCGACCCGCTTTTCGCCAAGGAACCTTATCTGACTAATGAGCCGTTCGCAGTTTCGGCTCGCTCCCCGAAAGGAACAAGCCTGAACTTAGACTTGCATGGCTTAAGCTTTGAGACAAGCATATGATCACTGGCAGGATCAACCAGATAGCCTTCACGAGTTCGAGAGAGAACCACGAGTAAACGCCCCCAGTCGCAGACACCCGCCTCCCTTTGCCGAACTTCCCTGCCCACCCCAAAAAGAGAGGAGGGAGGTGGTTGAGCAACCGAAGAGCGGGGGCGAGCTGGGGGGCGACCGGGCGGGAGGACAGTAGCCAGGACTGAACACCGCCGGCCTCGTTCGCTGCGCAATCCCAGACGAAGAGGAGGAGGAGGAGGAGGAGGAGGAGGGAGACCCTAAGACGGCAATAAAGTAACTGTCGTCGCCGGGCGATTCCCTAGCTCGCACGCTCGCTCGCTCGCTCGCTCGCTCGCGCTAGGCATACGGAAGAACCGAGGTTGAGCCGAGACGGGCGAGAGGACGGGCAAGAGACGAACTCGAGCACGCCACACGCCGCGAATCGGGGGTAGTAGTCGAGACTCGCTGATTTGACAATCGGACGAGCCAGCCTGTCCCGCCGTGTAAGCGTACACCGGAACGTTTCGGGTCTGCCGGGAGGGAGGGAGGGAGGAAGGAAGGGAGAAATTAATCTCCGCACCCCGCCGCCGCCACCGCCGACCGTCGCGAGCTGTGACCGGGCGCCGAGGAGTCGTCGTCCCCGGGTCGGCCTCGCTCCACCGTCTCCATCGGGTCTTGGATCGTAGGAAGAAAGAGTGCGTGCGCGGTGACTGGACGAGAGATCGGGCTAAACGATCCCCCGCCTTCCGACCGCTTCGCTGCCTGCGAGAGAGAGAGAAAACCGGGACGGAGAAGTCAGTCAGAGAGAAGAAAGGGAGAAGAGAACGGAACGGTACGCGCGGCGCGGTCTCGGGTGCCATCCTTCCCCTCCAGCAAGCGGCGCGACGACGGTGACGAGAAGGGTAACCGGGAGCTGCACGAACACACACTCCCTAGCCTTCACTCAACCGCCGTGTACGCACCGAGCAAGAGGAGACCGGCCAACCTTCCACCGCGAAACGCTCGTCTCCAGAAACTCGCCCGACCAATCACTCCAGTTTCGTTCTCCGCCAAAGTTCGCTTCGCTGCCCCGCCGAGGACCGGCTGAGCTTCACCCTCCATGTAAGAGAAAACGCACTCGTTTGAAAGGTATACACATGCAGCGTACCAGGTTCGGTCCCTCTCACCTACCTCCTATACTAGTGTTTCGCACTCGTCTGAAAGGTATACCATCGTGCAAAAGTAGGTTTCTGCCCGATTTTTTAGCTCCCCAGGCGTTTCCCGCCCATCCAAACACATCTCTTTGCGTCCGCACTGGCCAGGGACCCTCGTTCCAGTCACTTTGGCCGAGATCCGTCGGCGCATCTCCCCGCCAGGGGCGCTCGAACGGCCGGCGGGAATTCCTCCAGAGCGCGACTCGGCCGCCAAGCCACGCTTCGGCCGTCTGGAGGAATACCGGCCGGCCGGCCGACAGACGGGAGAAATCCCCCGACTGGACCGCAAAGCCACACATCGGCCGCTCGCCGCTGCTGTCTCTCACTCTGAAACATAGGCCGTCTCGAGGAAGGGCAGTCCCCCCGGCGGCCGCCGCCTCTCCCCCCCGCTTCTCGCTGCAACCAGACAAAGCCTGGCATCGCCCCGGCCGGCCGACAGGAGAAATCCCCCGAGCACGCGACTGGACCGCAAAGCCACACATCGGCCGGCCGTCTCGAGGAAAGGGCAGCCCCCGGCCGGTCGGTCGGTCACCTCTCTCGCCGCTGTTGTCTCCCACTCCGAAACGGGTACTCGGTCGGTCGGCCGTCTGGAGGAACGGGCAGCCCCCGGCCGGCCGCCTCTCTCGCCGCTGTTGTCACTCTCACTCCGAAACGGGTACTCGGCCGGCCGACAGGAGAAATCCCTCGAGCCCGCCCGCCCGCCTCTGTCTCTCACTCTGAAACATCGGCCGTCTCCAGGAAAGGGCAGCCCCCGGCCGGCCGCCTCTCTCTCGCGCCGCGGTTGTCTCTCACTCCGAAACGGGTACTCGGCGGCTGGCCACACATCGGTCGGTCGCCTCTCTCGCCGCTGTTGTCTCCCACTCCGAAACGGGTACTCGGTCGGCCGTCTCGAGGAACGGCAGCCCCCGGCCGGCCGCCTCTCTCTCGCGCCGCTGTTGTCTCTCTCACTCCGAAACGGGTACTCGGTCGGCCGTCTCGAGGAACGGGCAGCCCCCGGCCGGCCGCCTCTCTCGCCGCTGTTGTCTCTCCCACTCCGCGACGGGTACTCGGCCGGCCGACAGGAGAAATCCCTCGAGCCCGCCCGCCCGCCTCTCTCGCCGCTGCGCTGCTGTCTCTCACTCTGAAACATCGGCCGCCTCCAGGAAAGGGCAGCCACCGGCCGGCCGCCTCTCTCTCGCGCCGCTGTTGTCTCTCACTCCGAAACGGGTACTCGGCGGCTGGCCACACATCGGCCGCCCGCCTCTCTCGCCGCTGTTGTCTCCCACTCCGAAACGGGTGCTCGGTCGGCCGTCTCGAGGAACGGCAGCCCCCGGCCGGCCGACCCTCTCTCGCGCCGCTGTTGTCTCTCTCACTCCGAAACGGGTACTCGGCGGCTGACCACACATCGGTCGGTCGCCTCTCTCGCGCCGCTGTTGCCTCCCACTCCGAAACGGGTACTCGGTCGGCCGTCTCGAGGAACGGGCAGCCCCCGGCCGGCCGCCTCTCTCGCCGCTGTTGTCTCTCTCACTCCGCGACGGGTACTCGGCCGGCCGACAGGAGAAATCCCTCGAGCCCGCCCGCCCGCCGCCTCTCTCGCCGCTGCGCTGCTGTCACTCACTCTGAAACATCGGCCGCCTCCAGGAAAGGGCAGCCCCCGGCCGGCCGCCTCTCTCTCGCGCCGCTGTTGTCTCTCACTCCGAAACGGGTACTCGGCGGCTGGCCACACATCGGCCGCCCGCCTCTCTCGCCGCTGTTGTCTCCCACTCCGAAACGGGCACTCGAGGAACGGCAGCCCCCGGCCGGCCGCCTCTCTCTCGCGCCGCTGTTGTCTCTCTCACTCCGAAACGGGTACTCGGCGGCTGGCCACACATCGGTCGGTCGCCTCTCTCGCCGCTGTTGTCTCCCACTCCGAAACGGGTACGTACTCGGTCGGCCGTCTCGAGGAACGGCCGACAGGAGAAATCCCTCGAGCCCGCCCGCCCGCCTCTCTCGCCGCTGCGCTGCTGTCTCTCACTCTGAAACATCGGCCGCCTCGAAGAAACGGC
>JAZGQO010000045.1:2500-10000 GCA_036850965.1 Patella caerulea | reverse complement strand
AAAAACAAAATAACAAACCAAGACGACGGAGGAGGGAGGGAAAGATGCAGGGAGTACGTGCGCCCGGAAAGACGCCTTGCCACGCACTCCGAACCCGTCCTGTTGAGCCACCCGAGAGAGAGGGAGAGATTGCCAGAGAGCGACGACACCCACACTCGTCCCAGGCGAGAACGGAACGCCGGAGTGACAGCGGACAGGGCGCTCGAGAGCCTCCCTTCCGTGCTCCTCCCGCACTGTAACACACTCCGCTCCGTCGAATGGTCAGGTCTGCCTTTGAGGAGACGGGGCCTGGCGGCCGCGACTCCCAGTCTTGGTTAATCTTACCTGCCGGCCCTCGGACGAACGTGGCCGCGGGAGGACCCGCTGCCGCCATGTGCGTTCGAGACGTCGATGATCTTCACTGCAATTCACATCACTTAACGCGTCAGGCCGCGCTCTTCATCGACGCACGAGCCGAGTGATCCAACGCCTACGGTCGTACGCTTTTGCTTTCTTTTTTAAGTCTGACGGCCGCCGAAAACGACGGCCCGTGTCAAAAGTGTTTCCATCCTAGTGTGAAAAAAAAAAAAAAGAGAAGACCGATCGAGAAGATCGCCGGCGGTCCCGGTGCTGACGACCGAGACTCTTTGAACGTGCCCACTCACTCATTCGCTCACTCACTCACTCACCCACCCACCCACCCACTGGCTCGCTCTCCGCCAGAGCGGCGGGAAGCAAGGCAGGCGGAGGGAGGCAGAGAGAGAGAGAGGGAGGGAGAGAGGGGGTCGTGTCAAACACGTACCGACAAGAGGAGAGAGAAGCCACAACCGAAGCCGTGCACCTGGCCGCTCGCCGCGCCCCAGGACGGGACGGGGGAGCTGGAGGCACGCCTCGCCACGGACTGGTTGGCTCGGGACGAGCCTCCTAGCGTCCGAAGTAGGTACAGAGTTTCGAGGGGTTTGGGTTCCGCCGATCTCTTCTCTCGCGGAGGAGGAGACAGAGAGCGAAGATACGGTAATGATCCTTCCGCAGGTTCACCTACGGAAACCTTGTTACGACTTTTACTTCCTCTAAATGATTAAGCTCGAACGCCTTTCCGGGCCCGTCCGAAGACAGGCCCAGTCTAACGGCCTCGCTTAGCCATTCTATCGGAGGTAGCGACGGGCGGTGTGTACAAAAGGCAGGGACTTAATCGGCGCCAGCTGATGACGGACGCCTACTCGGAATTCCTCGTTCACGGGGCTGAGTTGCAAGCCCCGATCCCCAGCACGAAGACGATTGGCACGGTTAACCCGTTGTAGGCGAGACTGCCCCCGAAGGAACAGCCCCAACCTCCCCTCTCGGGGCGGGTTCCCGGCCTGACCAAACCAAGACCGTAGGCACTCGCGCTTTCGTCTTCAGTGTAGCGCGCGTGCGGCCCCGGACATCTAAGGGCATCACTGACCTGTTATTGATCTCTCTCACCTAGCTTAAGCTTGCTCGGGATCCCCCTAAGAAGTAGCGACGACCGCTTCGACTCGCCCGATGTTCTCCCTGCTCCCCGAGGGGAGACTAAGATTCGAGAACCACGAGCCGACTAGTTAAGGGCGAGGCCTCGCCCGTTAGCGGAATAAACCAGACTTTTCACTTCACCAGCCACGAACGGCCATGCACCACCACCCATCGAATCGAGAAAGAACTGCACGAGCGTCTGTCAATCCTGACGATGTCCGGACCGGGTAAGTTGCCCCGTGTTGAGTCAAATTAAGCCGCAGGCTCCACTCCTTGTGGTGCCCTTCCGTCAATTCCTTCAAGTTTCAGCCTTGCGACCATACTACCCCCGGAACCCGTAAACTCTCAGGTTGCCCGAAGCCGCCACGGACGGGTCCATAACCGCTGTTCTCGAGCCTCGTCCGCGGCCCGGTCGGCAGCGTTTACCGTCGGTACTACGACGGTATCTGATCGTCTTTGCTCCACCCACCTTCGTTCTGGATTAAGGAAGACGTCCGGGGCCAGCGCTTTCGCTTCGAGTCGTCCCGAGCGGATCACAAAATTTCACCTCTCCCCGCCCGGTACGCTCGCCCCCCACCGTTCCTCTCGAATCCTAGCTCTCCGGCGAAACCGACAGCGAAAGCGACGTCGCCAAGTCGGCCGGACCACCCTCCGGAAAAGAGCATCCCCGCTTATTCCATGCACGAAATATTCAGGCTCGGGGTTTTAGCCTGCCTTTAGCACTCTAATTTTTTCAAGGTAGACAGAAAATGCGGCGGGTTCTCTCCCGCGAAGGAGAAAAACGAGGCAGGACCGCGAAGTCCACCTCGCCCCGCGCGCCGGTTAGGGACGGCCGAGAAATCGCCGGTCGGACCCGCAGCGTATCGCGCCCGACCGTGCCGCCTCCGAGATCCAACGACGAGCTTTTTAACCGCAGCAACTCCGATATAGGCTATTGGAGCTGGAATTACCGCGGCTGCTGGCACCAGGCTTGCCCTCCAATAGCTCCTCGCACACTCTTTTAAATTGCGCTCATTCCGCCCGCGGCGACCACGAAAGGGCCCCGCCACGTTATTTTTCGTCACTACCTCCCCGTGTCGGGATTGGGTAAGTTGCGCGCCTGCTGCCCTCCTTGGAGGTGGTAGCCGTTTCGCAGGCTCCCTCTCCGGAATCGAACCCTGATTCCCCGTTACCCGTCAACACCGTGGTAGGCAGGTCGCCGACCATCGCCAATTGATGGGACAGACACTTCATGGCAAAGTCGTCGGGGGCCCGGAAAGACCCCGCGATCGGCACAGTTATTCGGATTTCAACACTTGTCGCTTCGCCCCGTCGCTACTTTTGACGGTAGCTTCGCAGGCTAGGGCGATCTGGTATAGAGAATAAATGCCGTTTCCCCTCCTCGTCGAGAAACGAAAGGGGGGGACCACGGTGCGTTGCATGTATTAGCTCTAGAATTACCACAGTTATCCATTAAACCGACCCGCTTTTCGCCAAGGAACCTTATCTGACTAATGAGCCGTTCGCAGTTTCGGCTCGCTCCCCGAAAGGAACAAGCCTGAACTTAGACTTGCATGGCTTAAGCTTTGAGACAAGCATATGATCACTGGCAGGATCAACCAGATAGCCTTCACGAGTTCGAGAGAGAACCACGAGTAAACGCCCCCAGTCGCAGACACCCGCCTCCCTTTGCCGAACTTCCCTGCCCACCCCAAAAAGAGAGGAGGGAGGTGGTTGAGCAACCGAAGAGCGGGGGCGAGCTGGGGGGCGACCGGGCGGGAGGACAGTAGCCAGGACTGAACACCGCCGGCCTCGTTCGCTGCGCAATCCCAGACGAAGAGGAGGAGGAGGAGGAGGAGGAGGAGGGAGACCCTAAGACGGCAATAAAGTAACTGTCGTCGCCGGGCGATTCCCTAGCTCGCACGCTCGCTCGCTCGCTCGCTCGCTCGCGCTAGGCATACGGAAGAACCGAGGTTGAGCCGAGACGGGCGAGAGGACGGGCAAGAGACGAACTCGAGCACGCCACACGCCGCGAATCGGGGGTAGTAGTCGAGACTCGCTGATTTGACAATCGGACGAGCCAGCCTGTCCCGCCGTGTAAGCGTACACCGGAACGTTTCGGGTCTGCCGGGAGGGAGGGAGGGAGGAAGGAAGGGAGAAATTAATCTCCGCACCCCGCCGCCGCCACCGCCGACCGTCGCGAGCTGTGACCGGGCGCCGAGGAGTCGTCGTCCCCGGGTCGGCCTCGCTCCACCGTCTCCATCGGGTCTTGGATCGTAGGAAGAAAGAGTGCGTGCGCGGTGACTGGACGAGAGATCGGGCTAAACGATCCCCCGCCTTCCGACCGCTTCGCTGCCTGCGAGAGAGAGAGAAAACCGGGACGGAGAAGTCAGTCAGAGAGAAGAAAGGGAGAAGAGAACGGAACGGTACGCGCGGCGCGGTCTCGGGTGCCATCCTTCCCCTCCAGCAAGCGGCGCGACGACGGTGACGAGAAGGGTAACCGGGAGCTGCACGAACACACACTCCCTAGCCTTCACTCAACCGCCGTGTACGCACCGAGCAAGAGGAGACCGGCCAACCTTCCACCGCGAAACGCTCGTCTCCAGAAACTCGCCCGACCAATCACTCCAGTTTCGTTCTCCGCCAAAGTTCGCTTCGCTGCCCCGCCGAGGACCGGCTGAGCTTCACCCTCCATGTAAGAGAAAACGCACTCGTTTGAAAGGTATACACATGCAGCGTACCAGGTTCGGTCCCTCTCACCTACCTCCTATACTAGTGTTTCGCACTCGTCTGAAAGGTATACCATCGTGCAAAAGTAGGTTTCTGCCCGATTTTTTAGCTCCCCAGGCGTTTCCCGCCCATCCAAACACATCTCTTTGCGTCCGCACTGGCCAGGGACCCTCGTTCCAGTCACTTTGGCCGAGATCCGTCGGCGCATCTCCCCGCCAGGGGCGCTCGAACGGCCGGCGGGAATTCCTCCAGAGCGCGACTCGGCCGCCAAGCCACGCTTCGGCCGTCTGGAGGAATACCGGCCGGCCGGCCGACAGACGGGAGAAATCCCCCGACTGGACCGCAAAGCCACACATCGGCCGCTCGCCGCTGCTGTCTCTCACTCTGAAACATAGGCCGTCTCGAGGAAGGGCAGTCCCCCCGGCGGCCGCCGCCTCTCCCCCCCGCTTCTCGCTGCAACCAGACAAAGCCTGGCATCGCCCCGGCCGGCCGACAGGAGAAATCCCCCGAGCACGCGACTGGACCGCAAAGCCACACATCGGCCGGCCGTCTCGAGGAAAGGGCAGCCCCCGGCCGGTCGGTCGGTCACCTCTCTCGCCGCTGTTGTCTCCCACTCCGAAACGGGTACTCGGTCGGTCGGCCGTCTGGAGGAACGGGCAGCCCCCGGCCGGCCGCCTCTCTCGCCGCTGTTGTCACTCTCACTCCGAAACGGGTACTCGGCCGGCCGACAGGAGAAATCCCTCGAGCCCGCCCGCCCGCCTCTGTCTCTCACTCTGAAACATCGGCCGTCTCCAGGAAAGGGCAGCCCCCGGCCGGCCGCCTCTCTCTCGCGCCGCGGTTGTCTCTCACTCCGAAACGGGTACTCGGCGGCTGGCCACACATCGGTCGGTCGCCTCTCTCGCCGCTGTTGTCTCCCACTCCGAAACGGGTACTCGGTCGGCCGTCTCGAGGAACGGCAGCCCCCGGCCGGCCGCCTCTCTCTCGCGCCGCTGTTGTCTCTCTCACTCCGAAACGGGTACTCGGTCGGCCGTCTCGAGGAACGGGCAGCCCCCGGCCGGCCGCCTCTCTCGCCGCTGTTGTCTCTCCCACTCCGCGACGGGTACTCGGCCGGCCGACAGGAGAAATCCCTCGAGCCCGCCCGCCCGCCTCTCTCGCCGCTGCGCTGCTGTCTCTCACTCTGAAACATCGGCCGCCTCCAGGAAAGGGCAGCCACCGGCCGGCCGCCTCTCTCTCGCGCCGCTGTTGTCTCTCACTCCGAAACGGGTACTCGGCGGCTGGCCACACATCGGCCGCCCGCCTCTCTCGCCGCTGTTGTCTCCCACTCCGAAACGGGTGCTCGGTCGGCCGTCTCGAGGAACGGCAGCCCCCGGCCGGCCGACCCTCTCTCGCGCCGCTGTTGTCTCTCTCACTCCGAAACGGGTACTCGGCGGCTGACCACACATCGGTCGGTCGCCTCTCTCGCGCCGCTGTTGCCTCCCACTCCGAAACGGGTACTCGGTCGGCCGTCTCGAGGAACGGGCAGCCCCCGGCCGGCCGCCTCTCTCGCCGCTGTTGTCTCTCTCACTCCGCGACGGGTACTCGGCCGGCCGACAGGAGAAATCCCTCGAGCCCGCCCGCCCGCCGCCTCTCTCGCCGCTGCGCTGCTGTCACTCACTCTGAAACATCGGCCGCCTCCAGGAAAGGGCAGCCCCCGGCCGGCCGCCTCTCTCTCGCGCCGCTGTTGTCTCTCACTCCGAAACGGGTACTCGGCGGCTGGCCACACATCGGCCGCCCGCCTCTCTCGCCGCTGTTGTCTCCCACTCCGAAACGGGCACTCGAGGAACGGCAGCCCCCGGCCGGCCGCCTCTCTCTCGCGCCGCTGTTGTCTCTCTCACTCCGAAACGGGTACTCGGCGGCTGGCCACACATCGGTCGGTCGCCTCTCTCGCCGCTGTTGTCTCCCACTCCGAAACGGGTACGTACTCGGTCGGCCGTCTCGAGGAACGGCCGACAGGAGAAATCCCTCGAGCCCGCCCGCCCGCCTCTCTCGCCGCTGCGCTGCTGTCTCTCACTCTGAAACATCGGCCGCCTCGAAGAAACGGCAGCCCCCGGCCGGCCGCCTCTCTCTCGCGCCGCTGTTGTCTCTCTCACTCCGAAACGGGGACTCGGCCGCCGGCCGACAGGAGAAATCCCTCGAGCCCGCTACTGGACCGCAAAGCCACACGTCGGCCGCCCGCCTCTCTCGCCGCTGCGCTGCTGTCTCTGAAACATCGGCCGCCTCGAGGAAAGGGCAGCCCCCGGCCGGCCGCCTCTCTCTCTCTCGCGCCGCTGTTGTCTCTCTCACTCCGAAACGGGTACTCGGCCGCCGGCCGACAGGAGCAATCCCTCGAGCGCGCGACTGGACCGCAAAGCCACACGTCGGCCGCCCGCCTCTCTCGCCGCTGCGCTCCTGTCTGTCTCTCACTCACTCTGAAACATCGGCCGTCTCGAGGAAAGGGCAGCCCTCTCTCGCGCCGCTGTTGTCGCTCACTCCGAAACGGCCGCCTCTCCCGCCGCTGTTGTCTCTCTCACTCCGAAGCGGGTACTCGGCCGCCGGCCGACAGGAGAAATCCCTCGAGCGCGCGACTGGACCGCAAAGCCACACGTCGCCCGCCCGCCACTCTCGCCGCTGCTGTCCCTCACTCTGAAACGTCGGCCGTCTCGAGGAAAGGGCAGCCCCCGGCCGGTCGGCCGCCTCTCTCGAGCGCGCGACTCTGGACTGGACTGGACCGCAAAGCCACACATCGGCCGCCTCTCTCTCTCTCTCGCCGCTGTTGTCTCCCACTCCGAAACGGCTACTCGGTCGGTCGCCCGTCTCGAGGAACGGCAGCCCCCGACTGGACGGGACTGGACTGGACCGCAAAGCCACACGTCGGCCGGCCGCCCGCCTCTCTCTCTCTCACTCACTCACTCGGGCAGCAGGAGAAATTCTTAGCCTCTTCGCCGCGGTCGGTCGGTTGTCTCTCACTCCGAAACGGCCGACAGTGGTGGCAAGTGCCGTCTCCATTGCGTGTAGATACGGGGCGGGGGCCCGTCGGGTAAAAAATCCTCTCCTCTCCTCTCCTCTCCTCTTCTCTCCCTCCCTTGGCCAGGGACCCTCGTCGCGGCTGCTGCTGCAAGAGCTCTGTCCGTCTGAAGCGGACAAATCTCCTAGTCGAGGGACAAGTCTCAACGCATCGCAGCCACAACAGGCCGCTCTACCGAGTACGACACCCCGACTCGCACAAACCCAAGTCGTCTGCAAGCAGATTTACCTGCCTTCGAAAGACACCTGCCGAAACACACAGGTCGGACACACACCACC
>JAZGQO010000044.1:37500-45837 GCA_036850965.1 Patella caerulea | reverse complement strand
GGCCAGCCGCGGACCCTCTAGACCGTCCCCCAATGCCCGCCGCCCCACCGACGCCGACCGAGCGACCGCACTTGCACTGTTAAGCCCGCGAGGGGCAGTCAAGACGGCCGCGACGACGCCGGGAGACTAGGTCGGGAGCGAGGACGGGGCCGTTCCTCGGCCCGGAGCTACGTTCGCCCTAGAGCCGACCGGAGCAGACAGTCCGAAGACAGGTGCGACGCCCCGAGAGACGCGCCCCTCGCCTGACACCAGCCGAGACGAAGCACTCCGAGCCGGTCGCGACTCGCGACGCAGCGGAAGATACGCCGACGGGGACGAACCCACTCGCACGACCGAGCCCGTCCTCCGAGAAGGACAAGTCCCGACCCGCGCGAGGAGCCGCCGGCCCGGCGAGCTGGATTCCGCTGATCGCACCGGCGGTTCCACCCGTTTGCCCGTAGGCGCTTTCACGGTCTCTTGAACTCTCTCTTCAAAGTTCTTTTCAACTTTCCCTCACGGTACTTGTTCGCTATCGGACTCGTGCAAGTATTTAGCCTTAGATGGAGCTTACCACCCGCTTTGAGCTGCGATCCCAAGCAACTCGACTCGCAGGTACCGACTGCGCCGGGCAGAAGACCCAGACCGAACTAAAGGCCTCACACCCACTCTGGGAGCACACCTGTCCCGCGGGACTTGTTCGGACGGTCAGACGCCTGACGAGTCGGACCCTTACGCCACAATTCCCGAACCGCCGAGGTCCGACGGGGGATTCGGCGATGGGCTCTTCCCGCTTCGCTCGCCGCTACTGAGGGAATCCCGGTTGGTTTCTTTTCCTCCGCTTAGTGATATGCTTAAGTTCAGCGGGTAATCTCGCTCGATCCGAGGCCGGTGAGAAAAAACAAAATAACAAACCAAGACGACGGAGGAGGGAGGGAAAGATGCAGGGAGTACGTGCGCCCGGAAAGACGCCTTGCCACGCACTCCGAACCCGTCCTGTTGAGCCACCCGAGAGAGAGGGAGAGATTGCCAGAGAGCGACGACACCCACACTCGTCCCAGGCGAGAACGGAACGCCGGAGTGACAGCGGACAGGGCGCTCGAGAGCCTCCCTTCCGTGCTCCTCCCGCACTGTAACACACTCCGCTCCGTCGAATGGTCAGGTCTGCCTTTGAGGAGACGGGGCCTGGCGGCCGCGACTCCCAGTCTTGGTTAATCTTACCTGCCGGCCCTCGGACGAACGTGGCCGCGGGAGGACCCGCTGCCGCCATGTGCGTTCGAGACGTCGATGATCTTCACTGCAATTCACATCACTTAACGCGTCAGGCCGCGCTCTTCATCGACGCACGAGCCGAGTGATCCAACGCCTACGGTCGTACGCTTTTGCTTTCTTTTTTAAGTCTGACGGCCGCCGAAAACGACGGCCCGTGTCAAAAGTGTTTCCATCCTAGTGTGAAAAAAAAAAAAAAGAGAAGACCGATCGAGAAGATCGCCGGCGGTCCCGGTGCTGACGACCGAGACTCTTTGAACGTGCCCACTCACTCATTCGCTCACTCACTCACTCACCCACCCACCCACCCACTGGCTCGCTCTCCGCCAGAGCGGCGGGAAGCAAGGCAGGCGGAGGGAGGCAGAGAGAGAGAGAGGGAGGGAGAGAGGGGGTCGTGTCAAACACGTACCGACAAGAGGAGAGAGAAGCCACAACCGAAGCCGTGCACCTGGCCGCTCGCCGCGCCCCAGGACGGGACGGGGGAGCTGGAGGCACGCCTCGCCACGGACTGGTTGGCTCGGGACGAGCCTCCTAGCGTCCGAAGTAGGTACAGAGTTTCGAGGGGTTTGGGTTCCGCCGATCTCTTCTCTCGCGGAGGAGGAGACAGAGAGCGAAGATACGGTAATGATCCTTCCGCAGGTTCACCTACGGAAACCTTGTTACGACTTTTACTTCCTCTAAATGATTAAGCTCGAACGCCTTTCCGGGCCCGTCCGAAGACAGGCCCAGTCTAACGGCCTCGCTTAGCCATTCTATCGGAGGTAGCGACGGGCGGTGTGTACAAAAGGCAGGGACTTAATCGGCGCCAGCTGATGACGGACGCCTACTCGGAATTCCTCGTTCACGGGGCTGAGTTGCAAGCCCCGATCCCCAGCACGAAGACGATTGGCACGGTTAACCCGTTGTAGGCGAGACTGCCCCCGAAGGAACAGCCCCAACCTCCCCTCTCGGGGCGGGTTCCCGGCCTGACCAAACCAAGACCGTAGGCACTCGCGCTTTCGTCTTCAGTGTAGCGCGCGTGCGGCCCCGGACATCTAAGGGCATCACTGACCTGTTATTGATCTCTCTCACCTAGCTTAAGCTTGCTCGGGATCCCCCTAAGAAGTAGCGACGACCGCTTCGACTCGCCCGATGTTCTCCCTGCTCCCCGAGGGGAGACTAAGATTCGAGAACCACGAGCCGACTAGTTAAGGGCGAGGCCTCGCCCGTTAGCGGAATAAACCAGACTTTTCACTTCACCAGCCACGAACGGCCATGCACCACCACCCATCGAATCGAGAAAGAACTGCACGAGCGTCTGTCAATCCTGACGATGTCCGGACCGGGTAAGTTGCCCCGTGTTGAGTCAAATTAAGCCGCAGGCTCCACTCCTTGTGGTGCCCTTCCGTCAATTCCTTCAAGTTTCAGCCTTGCGACCATACTACCCCCGGAACCCGTAAACTCTCAGGTTGCCCGAAGCCGCCACGGACGGGTCCATAACCGCTGTTCTCGAGCCTCGTCCGCGGCCCGGTCGGCAGCGTTTACCGTCGGTACTACGACGGTATCTGATCGTCTTTGCTCCACCCACCTTCGTTCTGGATTAAGGAAGACGTCCGGGGCCAGCGCTTTCGCTTCGAGTCGTCCCGAGCGGATCACAAAATTTCACCTCTCCCCGCCCGGTACGCTCGCCCCCCACCGTTCCTCTCGAATCCTAGCTCTCCGGCGAAACCGACAGCGAAAGCGACGTCGCCAAGTCGGCCGGACCACCCTCCGGAAAAGAGCATCCCCGCTTATTCCATGCACGAAATATTCAGGCTCGGGGTTTTAGCCTGCCTTTAGCACTCTAATTTTTTCAAGGTAGACAGAAAATGCGGCGGGTTCTCTCCCGCGAAGGAGAAAAACGAGGCAGGACCGCGAAGTCCACCTCGCCCCGCGCGCCGGTTAGGGACGGCCGAGAAATCGCCGGTCGGACCCGCAGCGTATCGCGCCCGACCGTGCCGCCTCCGAGATCCAACGACGAGCTTTTTAACCGCAGCAACTCCGATATAGGCTATTGGAGCTGGAATTACCGCGGCTGCTGGCACCAGGCTTGCCCTCCAATAGCTCCTCGCACACTCTTTTAAATTGCGCTCATTCCGCCCGCGGCGACCACGAAAGGGCCCCGCCACGTTATTTTTCGTCACTACCTCCCCGTGTCGGGATTGGGTAAGTTGCGCGCCTGCTGCCCTCCTTGGAGGTGGTAGCCGTTTCGCAGGCTCCCTCTCCGGAATCGAACCCTGATTCCCCGTTACCCGTCAACACCGTGGTAGGCAGGTCGCCGACCATCGCCAATTGATGGGACAGACACTTCATGGCAAAGTCGTCGGGGGCCCGGAAAGACCCCGCGATCGGCACAGTTATTCGGATTTCAACACTTGTCGCTTCGCCCCGTCGCTACTTTTGACGGTAGCTTCGCAGGCTAGGGCGATCTGGTATAGAGAATAAATGCCGTTTCCCCTCCTCGTCGAGAAACGAAAGGGGGGGACCACGGTGCGTTGCATGTATTAGCTCTAGAATTACCACAGTTATCCATTAAACCGACCCGCTTTTCGCCAAGGAACCTTATCTGACTAATGAGCCGTTCGCAGTTTCGGCTCGCTCCCCGAAAGGAACAAGCCTGAACTTAGACTTGCATGGCTTAAGCTTTGAGACAAGCATATGATCACTGGCAGGATCAACCAGATAGCCTTCACGAGTTCGAGAGAGAACCACGAGTAAACGCCCCCAGTCGCAGACACCCGCCTCCCTTTGCCGAACTTCCCTGCCCACCCCAAAAAGAGAGGAGGGAGGTGGTTGAGCAACCGAAGAGCGGGGGCGAGCTGGGGGGCGACCGGGCGGGAGGACAGTAGCCAGGACTGAACACCGCCGGCCTCGTTCGCTGCGCAATCCCAGACGAAGAGGAGGAGGAGGAGGAGGAGGAGGAGGGAGACCCTAAGACGGCAATAAAGTAACTGTCGTCGCCGGGCGATTCCCTAGCTCGCACGCTCGCTCGCTCGCTCGCTCGCTCGCGCTAGGCATACGGAAGAACCGAGGTTGAGCCGAGACGGGCGAGAGGACGGGCAAGAGACGAACTCGAGCACGCCACACGCCGCGAATCGGGGGTAGTAGTCGAGACTCGCTGATTTGACAATCGGACGAGCCAGCCTGTCCCGCCGTGTAAGCGTACACCGGAACGTTTCGGGTCTGCCGGGAGGGAGGGAGGGAGGAAGGAAGGGAGAAATTAATCTCCGCACCCCGCCGCCGCCACCGCCGACCGTCGCGAGCTGTGACCGGGCGCCGAGGAGTCGTCGTCCCCGGGTCGGCCTCGCTCCACCGTCTCCATCGGGTCTTGGATCGTAGGAAGAAAGAGTGCGTGCGCGGTGACTGGACGAGAGATCGGGCTAAACGATCCCCCGCCTTCCGACCGCTTCGCTGCCTGCGAGAGAGAGAGAAAACCGGGACGGAGAAGTCAGTCAGAGAGAAGAAAGGGAGAAGAGAACGGAACGGTACGCGCGGCGCGGTCTCGGGTGCCATCCTTCCCCTCCAGCAAGCGGCGCGACGACGGTGACGAGAAGGGTAACCGGGAGCTGCACGAACACACACTCCCTAGCCTTCACTCAACCGCCGTGTACGCACCGAGCAAGAGGAGACCGGCCAACCTTCCACCGCGAAACGCTCGTCTCCAGAAACTCGCCCGACCAATCACTCCAGTTTCGTTCTCCGCCAAAGTTCGCTTCGCTGCCCCGCCGAGGACCGGCTGAGCTTCACCCTCCATGTAAGAGAAAACGCACTCGTTTGAAAGGTATACACATGCAGCGTACCAGGTTCGGTCCCTCTCACCTACCTCCTATACTAGTGTTTCGCACTCGTCTGAAAGGTATACCATCGTGCAAAAGTAGGTTTCTGCCCGATTTTTTAGCTCCCCAGGCGTTTCCCGCCCATCCAAACACATCTCTTTGCGTCCGCACTGGCCAGGGACCCTCGTTCCAGTCACTTTGGCCGAGATCCGTCGGCGCATCTCCCCGCCAGGGGCGCTCGAACGGCCGGCGGGAATTCCTCCAGAGCGCGACTCGGCCGCCAAGCCACGCTTCGGCCGTCTGGAGGAATACCGGCCGGCCGGCCGACAGACGGGAGAAATCCCCCGACTGGACCGCAAAGCCACACATCGGCCGCTCGCCGCTGCTGTCTCTCACTCTGAAACATAGGCCGTCTCGAGGAAGGGCAGTCCCCCCGGCGGCCGCCGCCTCTCCCCCCCGCTTCTCGCTGCAACCAGACAAAGCCTGGCATCGCCCCGGCCGGCCGACAGGAGAAATCCCCCGAGCACGCGACTGGACCGCAAAGCCACACATCGGCCGGCCGTCTCGAGGAAAGGGCAGCCCCCGGCCGGTCGGTCGGTCACCTCTCTCGCCGCTGTTGTCTCCCACTCCGAAACGGGTACTCGGTCGGTCGGCCGTCTGGAGGAACGGGCAGCCCCCGGCCGGCCGCCTCTCTCGCCGCTGTTGTCACTCTCACTCCGAAACGGGTACTCGGCCGGCCGACAGGAGAAATCCCTCGAGCCCGCCCGCCCGCCTCTGTCTCTCACTCTGAAACATCGGCCGTCTCCAGGAAAGGGCAGCCCCCGGCCGGCCGCCTCTCTCTCGCGCCGCGGTTGTCTCTCACTCCGAAACGGGTACTCGGCGGCTGGCCACACATCGGTCGGTCGCCTCTCTCGCCGCTGTTGTCTCCCACTCCGAAACGGGTACTCGGTCGGCCGTCTCGAGGAACGGCAGCCCCCGGCCGGCCGCCTCTCTCTCGCGCCGCTGTTGTCTCTCTCACTCCGAAACGGGTACTCGGTCGGCCGTCTCGAGGAACGGGCAGCCCCCGGCCGGCCGCCTCTCTCGCCGCTGTTGTCTCTCCCACTCCGCGACGGGTACTCGGCCGGCCGACAGGAGAAATCCCTCGAGCCCGCCCGCCCGCCTCTCTCGCCGCTGCGCTGCTGTCTCTCACTCTGAAACATCGGCCGCCTCCAGGAAAGGGCAGCCACCGGCCGGCCGCCTCTCTCTCGCGCCGCTGTTGTCTCTCACTCCGAAACGGGTACTCGGCGGCTGGCCACACATCGGCCGCCCGCCTCTCTCGCCGCTGTTGTCTCCCACTCCGAAACGGGTGCTCGGTCGGCCGTCTCGAGGAACGGCAGCCCCCGGCCGGCCGACCCTCTCTCGCGCCGCTGTTGTCTCTCTCACTCCGAAACGGGTACTCGGCGGCTGACCACACATCGGTCGGTCGCCTCTCTCGCGCCGCTGTTGCCTCCCACTCCGAAACGGGTACTCGGTCGGCCGTCTCGAGGAACGGGCAGCCCCCGGCCGGCCGCCTCTCTCGCCGCTGTTGTCTCTCTCACTCCGCGACGGGTACTCGGCCGGCCGACAGGAGAAATCCCTCGAGCCCGCCCGCCCGCCGCCTCTCTCGCCGCTGCGCTGCTGTCACTCACTCTGAAACATCGGCCGCCTCCAGGAAAGGGCAGCCCCCGGCCGGCCGCCTCTCTCTCGCGCCGCTGTTGTCTCTCACTCCGAAACGGGTACTCGGCGGCTGGCCACACATCGGCCGCCCGCCTCTCTCGCCGCTGTTGTCTCCCACTCCGAAACGGGCACTCGAGGAACGGCAGCCCCCGGCCGGCCGCCTCTCTCTCGCGCCGCTGTTGTCTCTCTCACTCCGAAACGGGTACTCGGCGGCTGGCCACACATCGGTCGGTCGCCTCTCTCGCCGCTGTTGTCTCCCACTCCGAAACGGGTACGTACTCGGTCGGCCGTCTCGAGGAACGGCCGACAGGAGAAATCCCTCGAGCCCGCCCGCCCGCCTCTCTCGCCGCTGCGCTGCTGTCTCTCACTCTGAAACATCGGCCGCCTCGAAGAAACGGCAGCCCCCGGCCGGCCGCCTCTCTCTCGCGCCGCTGTTGTCTCTCTCACTCCGAAACGGGGACTCGGCCGCCGGCCGACAGGAGAAATCCCTCGAGCCCGCTACTGGACCGCAAAGCCACACGTCGGCCGCCCGCCTCTCTCGCCGCTGCGCTGCTGTCTCTGAAACATCGGCCGCCTCGAGGAAAGGGCAGCCCCCGGCCGGCCGCCTCTCTCTCTCTCGCGCCGCTGTTGTCTCTCTCACTCCGAAACGGGTACTCGGCCGCCGGCCGACAGGAGCAATCCCTCGAGCGCGCGACTGGACCGCAAAGCCACACGTCGGCCGCCCGCCTCTCTCGCCGCTGCGCTCCTGTCTGTCTCTCACTCACTCTGAAACATCGGCCGTCTCGAGGAAAGGGCAGCCCTCTCTCGCGCCGCTGTTGTCGCTCACTCCGAAACGGCCGCCTCTCCCGCCGCTGTTGTCTCTCTCACTCCGAAGCGGGTACTCGGCCGCCGGCCGACAGGAGAAATCCCTCGAGCGCGCGACTGGACCGCAAAGCCACACGTCGCCCGCCCGCCACTCTCGCCGCTGCTGTCCCTCACTCTGAAACGTCGGCCGTCTCGAGGAAAGGGCAGCCCCCGGCCGGTCGGCCGCCTCTCTCGAGCGCGCGACTCTGGACTGGACTGGACCGCAAAGCCACACATCGGCCGCCTCTCTCTCTCTCTCGCCGCTGTTGTCTCCCACTCCGAAACGGCTACTCGGTCGGTCGCCCGTCTCGAGGAACGGCAGCCCCCGACTGGACGGGACTGGACTGGACCGCAAAGCCACACGTCGGCCGGCCGCCCGCCTCTCTCTCTCTCACTCACTCACTCGGGCAGCAGGAGAAATTCTTAGCCTCTTCGCCGCGGTCGGTCGGTTGTCTCTCACTCCGAAACGGCCGACAGTGGTGGCAAGTGCCGTCTCCATTGCGTGTAGATACGGGGCGGGGGCCCGTCGGGTAAAAAATCCTCTCCTCTCCTCTCCTCTCCTCTTCTCTCCCTCCCTTGGCCAGGGACCCTCGTCGCGGCTGCTGCTGCAAGAGCTCTGTCCGTCTGAAGCGGACAAATCTCCTAGTCGAGGGACAAGTCTCAACGCATCGCAGCCACAACAGGCCGCTCTACCGAGTACGACACCCCGACTCGCACAAACCCAAGTCGTCTGCAAGCAGATTTACCTGCCTTCGAAAGA
>JAZGQO010000044.1:27500-35000 GCA_036850965.1 Patella caerulea | reverse complement strand
TTCGGCACGGACTCCTCTAATCATTCGCTTTACCGGACGAAACTGTCTCGGCGAGCGCCAGCTATCCTGGGGGAAACTTCGGAGGGAACCAGCTACTAGATGGTTCGATTAGTCTTTCGCCCCTACGCCCAAGTTCCGTGATCGATTTGCGCGTCAGAACCACTTAGGACCTCCACCAGCATTTCTCCCGGCTTCGTCCCGCTCGGGCCTAGTTCACCATCTTTCGGGTCCCAACGCGAGCGCTCTTGCTCCGCCGAGGCCGTAACAACCCCCGACGGGCCGGTCCTGCGCCCCCCTCGCCCGAGAGAGGATCGGACCACGTCGCTTTCGCTGCGCCCCAAGGGAGTGTTTTTCCCTGTGACTCGCGCTCACGTTAGACTCCTTGGTCCGTGTTTCAAGACGGGTCGGGAAGAGTGCCGCCACGGCCAGCCGCGGACCCTCTAGACCGTCCCCCAATGCCCGCCGCCCCACCGACGCCGACCGAGCGACCGCACTTGCACTGTTAAGCCCGCGAGGGGCAGTCAAGACGGCCGCGACGACGCCGGGAGACTAGGTCGGGAGCGAGGACGGGGCCGTTCCTCGGCCCGGAGCTACGTTCGCCCTAGAGCCGACCGGAGCAGACAGTCCGAAGACAGGTGCGACGCCCCGAGAGACGCGCCCCTCGCCTGACACCAGCCGAGACGAAGCACTCCGAGCCGGTCGCGACTCGCGACGCAGCGGAAGATACGCCGACGGGGACGAACCCACTCGCACGACCGAGCCCGTCCTCCGAGAAGGACAAGTCCCGACCCGCGCGAGGAGCCGCCGGCCCGGCGAGCTGGATTCCGCTGATCGCACCGGCGGTTCCACCCGTTTGCCCGTAGGCGCTTTCACGGTCTCTTGAACTCTCTCTTCAAAGTTCTTTTCAACTTTCCCTCACGGTACTTGTTCGCTATCGGACTCGTGCAAGTATTTAGCCTTAGATGGAGCTTACCACCCGCTTTGAGCTGCGATCCCAAGCAACTCGACTCGCAGGTACCGACTGCGCCGGGCAGAAGACCCAGACCGAACTAAAGGCCTCACACCCACTCTGGGAGCACACCTGTCCCGCGGGACTTGTTCGGACGGTCAGACGCCTGACGAGTCGGACCCTTACGCCACAATTCCCGAACCGCCGAGGTCCGACGGGGGATTCGGCGATGGGCTCTTCCCGCTTCGCTCGCCGCTACTGAGGGAATCCCGGTTGGTTTCTTTTCCTCCGCTTAGTGATATGCTTAAGTTCAGCGGGTAATCTCGCTCGATCCGAGGCCGGTGAGAAAAAACAAAATAACAAACCAAGACGACGGAGGAGGGAGGGAAAGATGCAGGGAGTACGTGCGCCCGGAAAGACGCCTTGCCACGCACTCCGAACCCGTCCTGTTGAGCCACCCGAGAGAGAGGGAGAGATTGCCAGAGAGCGACGACACCCACACTCGTCCCAGGCGAGAACGGAACGCCGGAGTGACAGCGGACAGGGCGCTCGAGAGCCTCCCTTCCGTGCTCCTCCCGCACTGTAACACACTCCGCTCCGTCGAATGGTCAGGTCTGCCTTTGAGGAGACGGGGCCTGGCGGCCGCGACTCCCAGTCTTGGTTAATCTTACCTGCCGGCCCTCGGACGAACGTGGCCGCGGGAGGACCCGCTGCCGCCATGTGCGTTCGAGACGTCGATGATCTTCACTGCAATTCACATCACTTAACGCGTCAGGCCGCGCTCTTCATCGACGCACGAGCCGAGTGATCCAACGCCTACGGTCGTACGCTTTTGCTTTCTTTTTTAAGTCTGACGGCCGCCGAAAACGACGGCCCGTGTCAAAAGTGTTTCCATCCTAGTGTGAAAAAAAAAAAAAAGAGAAGACCGATCGAGAAGATCGCCGGCGGTCCCGGTGCTGACGACCGAGACTCTTTGAACGTGCCCACTCACTCATTCGCTCACTCACTCACTCACCCACCCACCCACCCACTGGCTCGCTCTCCGCCAGAGCGGCGGGAAGCAAGGCAGGCGGAGGGAGGCAGAGAGAGAGAGAGGGAGGGAGAGAGGGGGTCGTGTCAAACACGTACCGACAAGAGGAGAGAGAAGCCACAACCGAAGCCGTGCACCTGGCCGCTCGCCGCGCCCCAGGACGGGACGGGGGAGCTGGAGGCACGCCTCGCCACGGACTGGTTGGCTCGGGACGAGCCTCCTAGCGTCCGAAGTAGGTACAGAGTTTCGAGGGGTTTGGGTTCCGCCGATCTCTTCTCTCGCGGAGGAGGAGACAGAGAGCGAAGATACGGTAATGATCCTTCCGCAGGTTCACCTACGGAAACCTTGTTACGACTTTTACTTCCTCTAAATGATTAAGCTCGAACGCCTTTCCGGGCCCGTCCGAAGACAGGCCCAGTCTAACGGCCTCGCTTAGCCATTCTATCGGAGGTAGCGACGGGCGGTGTGTACAAAAGGCAGGGACTTAATCGGCGCCAGCTGATGACGGACGCCTACTCGGAATTCCTCGTTCACGGGGCTGAGTTGCAAGCCCCGATCCCCAGCACGAAGACGATTGGCACGGTTAACCCGTTGTAGGCGAGACTGCCCCCGAAGGAACAGCCCCAACCTCCCCTCTCGGGGCGGGTTCCCGGCCTGACCAAACCAAGACCGTAGGCACTCGCGCTTTCGTCTTCAGTGTAGCGCGCGTGCGGCCCCGGACATCTAAGGGCATCACTGACCTGTTATTGATCTCTCTCACCTAGCTTAAGCTTGCTCGGGATCCCCCTAAGAAGTAGCGACGACCGCTTCGACTCGCCCGATGTTCTCCCTGCTCCCCGAGGGGAGACTAAGATTCGAGAACCACGAGCCGACTAGTTAAGGGCGAGGCCTCGCCCGTTAGCGGAATAAACCAGACTTTTCACTTCACCAGCCACGAACGGCCATGCACCACCACCCATCGAATCGAGAAAGAACTGCACGAGCGTCTGTCAATCCTGACGATGTCCGGACCGGGTAAGTTGCCCCGTGTTGAGTCAAATTAAGCCGCAGGCTCCACTCCTTGTGGTGCCCTTCCGTCAATTCCTTCAAGTTTCAGCCTTGCGACCATACTACCCCCGGAACCCGTAAACTCTCAGGTTGCCCGAAGCCGCCACGGACGGGTCCATAACCGCTGTTCTCGAGCCTCGTCCGCGGCCCGGTCGGCAGCGTTTACCGTCGGTACTACGACGGTATCTGATCGTCTTTGCTCCACCCACCTTCGTTCTGGATTAAGGAAGACGTCCGGGGCCAGCGCTTTCGCTTCGAGTCGTCCCGAGCGGATCACAAAATTTCACCTCTCCCCGCCCGGTACGCTCGCCCCCCACCGTTCCTCTCGAATCCTAGCTCTCCGGCGAAACCGACAGCGAAAGCGACGTCGCCAAGTCGGCCGGACCACCCTCCGGAAAAGAGCATCCCCGCTTATTCCATGCACGAAATATTCAGGCTCGGGGTTTTAGCCTGCCTTTAGCACTCTAATTTTTTCAAGGTAGACAGAAAATGCGGCGGGTTCTCTCCCGCGAAGGAGAAAAACGAGGCAGGACCGCGAAGTCCACCTCGCCCCGCGCGCCGGTTAGGGACGGCCGAGAAATCGCCGGTCGGACCCGCAGCGTATCGCGCCCGACCGTGCCGCCTCCGAGATCCAACGACGAGCTTTTTAACCGCAGCAACTCCGATATAGGCTATTGGAGCTGGAATTACCGCGGCTGCTGGCACCAGGCTTGCCCTCCAATAGCTCCTCGCACACTCTTTTAAATTGCGCTCATTCCGCCCGCGGCGACCACGAAAGGGCCCCGCCACGTTATTTTTCGTCACTACCTCCCCGTGTCGGGATTGGGTAAGTTGCGCGCCTGCTGCCCTCCTTGGAGGTGGTAGCCGTTTCGCAGGCTCCCTCTCCGGAATCGAACCCTGATTCCCCGTTACCCGTCAACACCGTGGTAGGCAGGTCGCCGACCATCGCCAATTGATGGGACAGACACTTCATGGCAAAGTCGTCGGGGGCCCGGAAAGACCCCGCGATCGGCACAGTTATTCGGATTTCAACACTTGTCGCTTCGCCCCGTCGCTACTTTTGACGGTAGCTTCGCAGGCTAGGGCGATCTGGTATAGAGAATAAATGCCGTTTCCCCTCCTCGTCGAGAAACGAAAGGGGGGGACCACGGTGCGTTGCATGTATTAGCTCTAGAATTACCACAGTTATCCATTAAACCGACCCGCTTTTCGCCAAGGAACCTTATCTGACTAATGAGCCGTTCGCAGTTTCGGCTCGCTCCCCGAAAGGAACAAGCCTGAACTTAGACTTGCATGGCTTAAGCTTTGAGACAAGCATATGATCACTGGCAGGATCAACCAGATAGCCTTCACGAGTTCGAGAGAGAACCACGAGTAAACGCCCCCAGTCGCAGACACCCGCCTCCCTTTGCCGAACTTCCCTGCCCACCCCAAAAAGAGAGGAGGGAGGTGGTTGAGCAACCGAAGAGCGGGGGCGAGCTGGGGGGCGACCGGGCGGGAGGACAGTAGCCAGGACTGAACACCGCCGGCCTCGTTCGCTGCGCAATCCCAGACGAAGAGGAGGAGGAGGAGGAGGAGGAGGAGGGAGACCCTAAGACGGCAATAAAGTAACTGTCGTCGCCGGGCGATTCCCTAGCTCGCACGCTCGCTCGCTCGCTCGCTCGCTCGCGCTAGGCATACGGAAGAACCGAGGTTGAGCCGAGACGGGCGAGAGGACGGGCAAGAGACGAACTCGAGCACGCCACACGCCGCGAATCGGGGGTAGTAGTCGAGACTCGCTGATTTGACAATCGGACGAGCCAGCCTGTCCCGCCGTGTAAGCGTACACCGGAACGTTTCGGGTCTGCCGGGAGGGAGGGAGGGAGGAAGGAAGGGAGAAATTAATCTCCGCACCCCGCCGCCGCCACCGCCGACCGTCGCGAGCTGTGACCGGGCGCCGAGGAGTCGTCGTCCCCGGGTCGGCCTCGCTCCACCGTCTCCATCGGGTCTTGGATCGTAGGAAGAAAGAGTGCGTGCGCGGTGACTGGACGAGAGATCGGGCTAAACGATCCCCCGCCTTCCGACCGCTTCGCTGCCTGCGAGAGAGAGAGAAAACCGGGACGGAGAAGTCAGTCAGAGAGAAGAAAGGGAGAAGAGAACGGAACGGTACGCGCGGCGCGGTCTCGGGTGCCATCCTTCCCCTCCAGCAAGCGGCGCGACGACGGTGACGAGAAGGGTAACCGGGAGCTGCACGAACACACACTCCCTAGCCTTCACTCAACCGCCGTGTACGCACCGAGCAAGAGGAGACCGGCCAACCTTCCACCGCGAAACGCTCGTCTCCAGAAACTCGCCCGACCAATCACTCCAGTTTCGTTCTCCGCCAAAGTTCGCTTCGCTGCCCCGCCGAGGACCGGCTGAGCTTCACCCTCCATGTAAGAGAAAACGCACTCGTTTGAAAGGTATACACATGCAGCGTACCAGGTTCGGTCCCTCTCACCTACCTCCTATACTAGTGTTTCGCACTCGTCTGAAAGGTATACCATCGTGCAAAAGTAGGTTTCTGCCCGATTTTTTAGCTCCCCAGGCGTTTCCCGCCCATCCAAACACATCTCTTTGCGTCCGCACTGGCCAGGGACCCTCGTTCCAGTCACTTTGGCCGAGATCCGTCGGCGCATCTCCCCGCCAGGGGCGCTCGAACGGCCGGCGGGAATTCCTCCAGAGCGCGACTCGGCCGCCAAGCCACGCTTCGGCCGTCTGGAGGAATACCGGCCGGCCGGCCGACAGACGGGAGAAATCCCCCGACTGGACCGCAAAGCCACACATCGGCCGCTCGCCGCTGCTGTCTCTCACTCTGAAACATAGGCCGTCTCGAGGAAGGGCAGTCCCCCCGGCGGCCGCCGCCTCTCCCCCCCGCTTCTCGCTGCAACCAGACAAAGCCTGGCATCGCCCCGGCCGGCCGACAGGAGAAATCCCCCGAGCACGCGACTGGACCGCAAAGCCACACATCGGCCGGCCGTCTCGAGGAAAGGGCAGCCCCCGGCCGGTCGGTCGGTCACCTCTCTCGCCGCTGTTGTCTCCCACTCCGAAACGGGTACTCGGTCGGTCGGCCGTCTGGAGGAACGGGCAGCCCCCGGCCGGCCGCCTCTCTCGCCGCTGTTGTCACTCTCACTCCGAAACGGGTACTCGGCCGGCCGACAGGAGAAATCCCTCGAGCCCGCCCGCCCGCCTCTGTCTCTCACTCTGAAACATCGGCCGTCTCCAGGAAAGGGCAGCCCCCGGCCGGCCGCCTCTCTCTCGCGCCGCGGTTGTCTCTCACTCCGAAACGGGTACTCGGCGGCTGGCCACACATCGGTCGGTCGCCTCTCTCGCCGCTGTTGTCTCCCACTCCGAAACGGGTACTCGGTCGGCCGTCTCGAGGAACGGCAGCCCCCGGCCGGCCGCCTCTCTCTCGCGCCGCTGTTGTCTCTCTCACTCCGAAACGGGTACTCGGTCGGCCGTCTCGAGGAACGGGCAGCCCCCGGCCGGCCGCCTCTCTCGCCGCTGTTGTCTCTCCCACTCCGCGACGGGTACTCGGCCGGCCGACAGGAGAAATCCCTCGAGCCCGCCCGCCCGCCTCTCTCGCCGCTGCGCTGCTGTCTCTCACTCTGAAACATCGGCCGCCTCCAGGAAAGGGCAGCCACCGGCCGGCCGCCTCTCTCTCGCGCCGCTGTTGTCTCTCACTCCGAAACGGGTACTCGGCGGCTGGCCACACATCGGCCGCCCGCCTCTCTCGCCGCTGTTGTCTCCCACTCCGAAACGGGTGCTCGGTCGGCCGTCTCGAGGAACGGCAGCCCCCGGCCGGCCGACCCTCTCTCGCGCCGCTGTTGTCTCTCTCACTCCGAAACGGGTACTCGGCGGCTGACCACACATCGGTCGGTCGCCTCTCTCGCGCCGCTGTTGCCTCCCACTCCGAAACGGGTACTCGGTCGGCCGTCTCGAGGAACGGGCAGCCCCCGGCCGGCCGCCTCTCTCGCCGCTGTTGTCTCTCTCACTCCGCGACGGGTACTCGGCCGGCCGACAGGAGAAATCCCTCGAGCCCGCCCGCCCGCCGCCTCTCTCGCCGCTGCGCTGCTGTCACTCACTCTGAAACATCGGCCGCCTCCAGGAAAGGGCAGCCCCCGGCCGGCCGCCTCTCTCTCGCGCCGCTGTTGTCTCTCACTCCGAAACGGGTACTCGGCGGCTGGCCACACATCGGCCGCCCGCCTCTCTCGCCGCTGTTGTCTCCCACTCCGAAACGGGCACTCGAGGAACGGCAGCCCCCGGCCGGCCGCCTCTCTCTCGCGCCGCTGTTGTCTCTCTCACTCCGAAACGGGTACTCGGCGGCTGGCCACACATCGGTCGGTCGCCTCTCTCGCCGCTGTTGTCTCCCACTCCGAAACGGGTACGTACTCGGTCGGCCGTCTCGAGGAACGGCCGACAGGAGAAATCCCTCGAGCCCGCCCGCCCGCCTCTC
>JAZGQO010000044.1:15000-22500 GCA_036850965.1 Patella caerulea | reverse complement strand
CTTAGTGATATGCTTAAGTTCAGCGGGTAATCTCGCTCGATCCGAGGCCGGTGAGAAAAAACAAAATAACAAACCAAGACGACGGAGGAGGGAGGGAAAGATGCAGGGAGTACGTGCGCCCGGAAAGACGCCTTGCCACGCACTCCGAACCCGTCCTGTTGAGCCACCCGAGAGAGAGGGAGAGATTGCCAGAGAGCGACGACACCCACACTCGTCCCAGGCGAGAACGGAACGCCGGAGTGACAGCGGACAGGGCGCTCGAGAGCCTCCCTTCCGTGCTCCTCCCGCACTGTAACACACTCCGCTCCGTCGAATGGTCAGGTCTGCCTTTGAGGAGACGGGGCCTGGCGGCCGCGACTCCCAGTCTTGGTTAATCTTACCTGCCGGCCCTCGGACGAACGTGGCCGCGGGAGGACCCGCTGCCGCCATGTGCGTTCGAGACGTCGATGATCTTCACTGCAATTCACATCACTTAACGCGTCAGGCCGCGCTCTTCATCGACGCACGAGCCGAGTGATCCAACGCCTACGGTCGTACGCTTTTGCTTTCTTTTTTAAGTCTGACGGCCGCCGAAAACGACGGCCCGTGTCAAAAGTGTTTCCATCCTAGTGTGAAAAAAAAAAAAAAGAGAAGACCGATCGAGAAGATCGCCGGCGGTCCCGGTGCTGACGACCGAGACTCTTTGAACGTGCCCACTCACTCATTCGCTCACTCACTCACTCACCCACCCACCCACCCACTGGCTCGCTCTCCGCCAGAGCGGCGGGAAGCAAGGCAGGCGGAGGGAGGCAGAGAGAGAGAGAGGGAGGGAGAGAGGGGGTCGTGTCAAACACGTACCGACAAGAGGAGAGAGAAGCCACAACCGAAGCCGTGCACCTGGCCGCTCGCCGCGCCCCAGGACGGGACGGGGGAGCTGGAGGCACGCCTCGCCACGGACTGGTTGGCTCGGGACGAGCCTCCTAGCGTCCGAAGTAGGTACAGAGTTTCGAGGGGTTTGGGTTCCGCCGATCTCTTCTCTCGCGGAGGAGGAGACAGAGAGCGAAGATACGGTAATGATCCTTCCGCAGGTTCACCTACGGAAACCTTGTTACGACTTTTACTTCCTCTAAATGATTAAGCTCGAACGCCTTTCCGGGCCCGTCCGAAGACAGGCCCAGTCTAACGGCCTCGCTTAGCCATTCTATCGGAGGTAGCGACGGGCGGTGTGTACAAAAGGCAGGGACTTAATCGGCGCCAGCTGATGACGGACGCCTACTCGGAATTCCTCGTTCACGGGGCTGAGTTGCAAGCCCCGATCCCCAGCACGAAGACGATTGGCACGGTTAACCCGTTGTAGGCGAGACTGCCCCCGAAGGAACAGCCCCAACCTCCCCTCTCGGGGCGGGTTCCCGGCCTGACCAAACCAAGACCGTAGGCACTCGCGCTTTCGTCTTCAGTGTAGCGCGCGTGCGGCCCCGGACATCTAAGGGCATCACTGACCTGTTATTGATCTCTCTCACCTAGCTTAAGCTTGCTCGGGATCCCCCTAAGAAGTAGCGACGACCGCTTCGACTCGCCCGATGTTCTCCCTGCTCCCCGAGGGGAGACTAAGATTCGAGAACCACGAGCCGACTAGTTAAGGGCGAGGCCTCGCCCGTTAGCGGAATAAACCAGACTTTTCACTTCACCAGCCACGAACGGCCATGCACCACCACCCATCGAATCGAGAAAGAACTGCACGAGCGTCTGTCAATCCTGACGATGTCCGGACCGGGTAAGTTGCCCCGTGTTGAGTCAAATTAAGCCGCAGGCTCCACTCCTTGTGGTGCCCTTCCGTCAATTCCTTCAAGTTTCAGCCTTGCGACCATACTACCCCCGGAACCCGTAAACTCTCAGGTTGCCCGAAGCCGCCACGGACGGGTCCATAACCGCTGTTCTCGAGCCTCGTCCGCGGCCCGGTCGGCAGCGTTTACCGTCGGTACTACGACGGTATCTGATCGTCTTTGCTCCACCCACCTTCGTTCTGGATTAAGGAAGACGTCCGGGGCCAGCGCTTTCGCTTCGAGTCGTCCCGAGCGGATCACAAAATTTCACCTCTCCCCGCCCGGTACGCTCGCCCCCCACCGTTCCTCTCGAATCCTAGCTCTCCGGCGAAACCGACAGCGAAAGCGACGTCGCCAAGTCGGCCGGACCACCCTCCGGAAAAGAGCATCCCCGCTTATTCCATGCACGAAATATTCAGGCTCGGGGTTTTAGCCTGCCTTTAGCACTCTAATTTTTTCAAGGTAGACAGAAAATGCGGCGGGTTCTCTCCCGCGAAGGAGAAAAACGAGGCAGGACCGCGAAGTCCACCTCGCCCCGCGCGCCGGTTAGGGACGGCCGAGAAATCGCCGGTCGGACCCGCAGCGTATCGCGCCCGACCGTGCCGCCTCCGAGATCCAACGACGAGCTTTTTAACCGCAGCAACTCCGATATAGGCTATTGGAGCTGGAATTACCGCGGCTGCTGGCACCAGGCTTGCCCTCCAATAGCTCCTCGCACACTCTTTTAAATTGCGCTCATTCCGCCCGCGGCGACCACGAAAGGGCCCCGCCACGTTATTTTTCGTCACTACCTCCCCGTGTCGGGATTGGGTAAGTTGCGCGCCTGCTGCCCTCCTTGGAGGTGGTAGCCGTTTCGCAGGCTCCCTCTCCGGAATCGAACCCTGATTCCCCGTTACCCGTCAACACCGTGGTAGGCAGGTCGCCGACCATCGCCAATTGATGGGACAGACACTTCATGGCAAAGTCGTCGGGGGCCCGGAAAGACCCCGCGATCGGCACAGTTATTCGGATTTCAACACTTGTCGCTTCGCCCCGTCGCTACTTTTGACGGTAGCTTCGCAGGCTAGGGCGATCTGGTATAGAGAATAAATGCCGTTTCCCCTCCTCGTCGAGAAACGAAAGGGGGGGACCACGGTGCGTTGCATGTATTAGCTCTAGAATTACCACAGTTATCCATTAAACCGACCCGCTTTTCGCCAAGGAACCTTATCTGACTAATGAGCCGTTCGCAGTTTCGGCTCGCTCCCCGAAAGGAACAAGCCTGAACTTAGACTTGCATGGCTTAAGCTTTGAGACAAGCATATGATCACTGGCAGGATCAACCAGATAGCCTTCACGAGTTCGAGAGAGAACCACGAGTAAACGCCCCCAGTCGCAGACACCCGCCTCCCTTTGCCGAACTTCCCTGCCCACCCCAAAAAGAGAGGAGGGAGGTGGTTGAGCAACCGAAGAGCGGGGGCGAGCTGGGGGGCGACCGGGCGGGAGGACAGTAGCCAGGACTGAACACCGCCGGCCTCGTTCGCTGCGCAATCCCAGACGAAGAGGAGGAGGAGGAGGAGGAGGAGGAGGGAGACCCTAAGACGGCAATAAAGTAACTGTCGTCGCCGGGCGATTCCCTAGCTCGCACGCTCGCTCGCTCGCTCGCTCGCTCGCGCTAGGCATACGGAAGAACCGAGGTTGAGCCGAGACGGGCGAGAGGACGGGCAAGAGACGAACTCGAGCACGCCACACGCCGCGAATCGGGGGTAGTAGTCGAGACTCGCTGATTTGACAATCGGACGAGCCAGCCTGTCCCGCCGTGTAAGCGTACACCGGAACGTTTCGGGTCTGCCGGGAGGGAGGGAGGGAGGAAGGAAGGGAGAAATTAATCTCCGCACCCCGCCGCCGCCACCGCCGACCGTCGCGAGCTGTGACCGGGCGCCGAGGAGTCGTCGTCCCCGGGTCGGCCTCGCTCCACCGTCTCCATCGGGTCTTGGATCGTAGGAAGAAAGAGTGCGTGCGCGGTGACTGGACGAGAGATCGGGCTAAACGATCCCCCGCCTTCCGACCGCTTCGCTGCCTGCGAGAGAGAGAGAAAACCGGGACGGAGAAGTCAGTCAGAGAGAAGAAAGGGAGAAGAGAACGGAACGGTACGCGCGGCGCGGTCTCGGGTGCCATCCTTCCCCTCCAGCAAGCGGCGCGACGACGGTGACGAGAAGGGTAACCGGGAGCTGCACGAACACACACTCCCTAGCCTTCACTCAACCGCCGTGTACGCACCGAGCAAGAGGAGACCGGCCAACCTTCCACCGCGAAACGCTCGTCTCCAGAAACTCGCCCGACCAATCACTCCAGTTTCGTTCTCCGCCAAAGTTCGCTTCGCTGCCCCGCCGAGGACCGGCTGAGCTTCACCCTCCATGTAAGAGAAAACGCACTCGTTTGAAAGGTATACACATGCAGCGTACCAGGTTCGGTCCCTCTCACCTACCTCCTATACTAGTGTTTCGCACTCGTCTGAAAGGTATACCATCGTGCAAAAGTAGGTTTCTGCCCGATTTTTTAGCTCCCCAGGCGTTTCCCGCCCATCCAAACACATCTCTTTGCGTCCGCACTGGCCAGGGACCCTCGTTCCAGTCACTTTGGCCGAGATCCGTCGGCGCATCTCCCCGCCAGGGGCGCTCGAACGGCCGGCGGGAATTCCTCCAGAGCGCGACTCGGCCGCCAAGCCACGCTTCGGCCGTCTGGAGGAATACCGGCCGGCCGGCCGACAGACGGGAGAAATCCCCCGACTGGACCGCAAAGCCACACATCGGCCGCTCGCCGCTGCTGTCTCTCACTCTGAAACATAGGCCGTCTCGAGGAAGGGCAGTCCCCCCGGCGGCCGCCGCCTCTCCCCCCCGCTTCTCGCTGCAACCAGACAAAGCCTGGCATCGCCCCGGCCGGCCGACAGGAGAAATCCCCCGAGCACGCGACTGGACCGCAAAGCCACACATCGGCCGGCCGTCTCGAGGAAAGGGCAGCCCCCGGCCGGTCGGTCGGTCACCTCTCTCGCCGCTGTTGTCTCCCACTCCGAAACGGGTACTCGGTCGGTCGGCCGTCTGGAGGAACGGGCAGCCCCCGGCCGGCCGCCTCTCTCGCCGCTGTTGTCACTCTCACTCCGAAACGGGTACTCGGCCGGCCGACAGGAGAAATCCCTCGAGCCCGCCCGCCCGCCTCTGTCTCTCACTCTGAAACATCGGCCGTCTCCAGGAAAGGGCAGCCCCCGGCCGGCCGCCTCTCTCTCGCGCCGCGGTTGTCTCTCACTCCGAAACGGGTACTCGGCGGCTGGCCACACATCGGTCGGTCGCCTCTCTCGCCGCTGTTGTCTCCCACTCCGAAACGGGTACTCGGTCGGCCGTCTCGAGGAACGGCAGCCCCCGGCCGGCCGCCTCTCTCTCGCGCCGCTGTTGTCTCTCTCACTCCGAAACGGGTACTCGGTCGGCCGTCTCGAGGAACGGGCAGCCCCCGGCCGGCCGCCTCTCTCGCCGCTGTTGTCTCTCCCACTCCGCGACGGGTACTCGGCCGGCCGACAGGAGAAATCCCTCGAGCCCGCCCGCCCGCCTCTCTCGCCGCTGCGCTGCTGGCTCTCACTCTGAAACATCGGCCGCCTCCAGGAAAGGGCAGCCACCGGCCGGCCGCCTCTCTCTCGCGCCGCTGTTGTCTCTCACTCCGAAACGGGTACTCGGCGGCTGGCCACACATCGGCCGCCCGCCTCTCTCGCCGCTGTTGTCTCCCACTCCGAAACGGGTGCTCGGTCGGCCGTCTCGAGGAACGGCAGCCCCCGGCCGGCCGACCCTCTCTCGCGCCGCTGTTGTCTCTCTCACTCCGAAACGGGTACTCGGCGGCTGACCACACATCGGTCGGTCGCCTCTCTCGCGCCGCTGTTGCCTCCCACTCCGAAACGGGTACTCGGTCGGCCGTCTCGAGGAACGGGCAGCCCCCGGCCGGCCGCCTCTCTCGCCGCTGTTGTCTCTCTCACTCCGCGACGGGTACTCGGCCGGCCGACAGGAGAAATCCCTCGAGCCCGCCCGCCCGCCGCCTCTCTCGCCGCTGCGCTGCTGTCACTCACTCTGAAACATCGGCCGCCTCCAGGAAAGGGCAGCCCCCGGCCGGCCGCCTCTCTCTCGCGCCGCTGTTGTCTCTCACTCCGAAACGGGTACTCGGCGGCTGGCCACACATCGGCCGCCCGCCTCTCTCGCCGCTGTTGTCTCCCACTCCGAAACGGGCACTCGAGGAACGGCAGCCCCCGGCCGGCCGCCTCTCTCTCGCGCCGCTGTTGTCTCTCTCACTCCGAAACGGGTACTCGGCGGCTGGCCACACATCGGTCGGTCGCCTCTCTCGCCGCTGTTGTCTCCCACTCCGAAACGGGTACGTACTCGGTCGGCCGTCTCGAGGAACGGCCGACAGGAGAAATCCCTCGAGCCCGCCCGCCCGCCTCTCTCGCCGCTGCGCTGCTGTCTCTCACTCTGAAACATCGGCCGCCTCGAAGAAACGGCAGCCCCCGGCCGGCCGCCTCTCTCTCGCGCCGCTGTTGTCTCTCTCACTCCGAAACGGGGACTCGGCCGCCGGCCGACAGGAGAAATCCCTCGAGCCCGCTACTGGACCGCAAAGCCACACGTCGGCCGCCCGCCTCTCTCGCCGCTGCGCTGCTGTCTCTGAAACATCGGCCGCCTCGAGGAAAGGGCAGCCCCCGGCCGGCCGCCTCTCTCTCTCTCGCGCCGCTGTTGTCTCTCTCACTCCGAAACGGGTACTCGGCCGCCGGCCGACAGGAGCAATCCCTCGAGCGCGCGACTGGACCGCAAAGCCACACGTCGGCCGCCCGCCTCTCTCGCCGCTGCGCTCCTGTCTGTCTCTCACTCACTCTGAAACATCGGCCGTCTCGAGGAAAGGGCAGCCCTCTCTCGCGCCGCTGTTGTCGCTCACTCCGAAACGGCCGCCTCTCCCGCCGCTGTTGTCTCTCTCACTCCGAAGCGGGTACTCGGCCGCCGGCCGACAGGAGAAATCCCTCGAGCGCGCGACTGGACCGCAAAGCCACACGTCGCCCGCCCGCCACTCTCGCCGCTGCTGTCCCTCACTCTGAAACGTCGGCCGTCTCGAGGAAAGGGCAGCCCCCGGCCGGTCGGCCGCCTCTCTCGAGCGCGCGACTCTGGACTGGACTGGACCGCAAAGCCACACATCGGCCGCCTCTCTCTCTCTCTCGCCGCTGTTGTCTCCCACTCCGAAACGGCTACTCGGTCGGTCGCCCGTCTCGAGGAACGGCAGCCCCCGACTGGACGGGACTGGACTGGACCGCAAAGCCACACGTCGGCCGGCCGCCCGCCTCTCTCTCTCTCACTCACTCACTCGGGCAGCAGGAGAAATTCTTAGCCTCTTCGCCGCGGTCGGTCGGTTGTCTCTCACTCCGAAACGGCCGACAGTGGTGGCAAGTGCCGTCTCCATTGCGTGTAGATACGGGGCGGGGGCCCGTCGGGTAAAAAATCCTCTCCTCTCCTCTCCTCTCCTCTTCTCTCCCTCCCTTGGCCAGGGACCCTCGTCGCGGCTGCTGCTGCAAGAGCTCTGTCCGTCTGAAGCGGACAAATCTCCTAGTCGAGGGACAAGTCTCAACGCATCGCAGCCACAACAGGCCGCTCTACCGAGTACGACACCCCGACTCGCACAAACCCAAGTCGTCTGCAAGCAG
>JAZGQO010000044.1:5000-12500 GCA_036850965.1 Patella caerulea | reverse complement strand
TGACAATAGCTCCACGCCATTTCGGCACGGACTCCTCTAATCATTCGCTTTACCGGACGAAACTGTCTCGGCGAGCGCCAGCTATCCTGGGGGAAACTTCGGAGGGAACCAGCTACTAGATGGTTCGATTAGTCTTTCGCCCCTACGCCCAAGTTCCGTGATCGATTTGCGCGTCAGAACCACTTAGGACCTCCACCAGCATTTCTCCCGGCTTCGTCCCGCTCGGGCCTAGTTCACCATCTTTCGGGTCCCAACGCGAGCGCTCTTGCTCCGCCGAGGCCGTAACAACCCCCGACGGGCCGGTCCTGCGCCCCCCTCGCCCGAGAGAGGATCGGACCACGTCGCTTTCGCTGCGCCCCAAGGGAGTGTTTTTCCCTGTGACTCGCGCTCACGTTAGACTCCTTGGTCCGTGTTTCAAGACGGGTCGGGAAGAGTGCCGCCACGGCCAGCCGCGGACCCTCTAGACCGTCCCCCAATGCCCGCCGCCCCACCGACGCCGACCGAGCGACCGCACTTGCACTGTTAAGCCCGCGAGGGGCAGTCAAGACGGCCGCGACGACGCCGGGAGACTAGGTCGGGAGCGAGGACGGGGCCGTTCCTCGGCCCGGAGCTACGTTCGCCCTAGAGCCGACCGGAGCAGACAGTCCGAAGACAGGTGCGACGCCCCGAGAGACGCGCCCCTCGCCTGACACCAGCCGAGACGAAGCACTCCGAGCCGGTCGCGACTCGCGACGCAGCGGAAGATACGCCGACGGGGACGAACCCACTCGCACGACCGAGCCCGTCCTCCGAGAAGGACAAGTCCCGACCCGCGCGAGGAGCCGCCGGCCCGGCGAGCTGGATTCCGCTGATCGCACCGGCGGTTCCACCCGTTTGCCCGTAGGCGCTTTCACGGTCTCTTGAACTCTCTCTTCAAAGTTCTTTTCAACTTTCCCTCACGGTACTTGTTCGCTATCGGACTCGTGCAAGTATTTAGCCTTAGATGGAGCTTACCACCCGCTTTGAGCTGCGATCCCAAGCAACTCGACTCGCAGGTACCGACTGCGCCGGGCAGAAGACCCAGACCGAACTAAAGGCCTCACACCCACTCTGGGAGCACACCTGTCCCGCGGGACTTGTTCGGACGGTCAGACGCCTGACGAGTCGGACCCTTACGCCACAATTCCCGAACCGCCGAGGTCCGACGGGGGATTCGGCGATGGGCTCTTCCCGCTTCGCTCGCCGCTACTGAGGGAATCCCGGTTGGTTTCTTTTCCTCCGCTTAGTGATATGCTTAAGTTCAGCGGGTAATCTCGCTCGATCCGAGGCCGGTGAGAAAAAACAAAATAACAAACCAAGACGACGGAGGAGGGAGGGAAAGATGCAGGGAGTACGTGCGCCCGGAAAGACGCCTTGCCACGCACTCCGAACCCGTCCTGTTGAGCCACCCGAGAGAGAGGGAGAGATTGCCAGAGAGCGACGACACCCACACTCGTCCCAGGCGAGAACGGAACGCCGGAGTGACAGCGGACAGGGCGCTCGAGAGCCTCCCTTCCGTGCTCCTCCCGCACTGTAACACACTCCGCTCCGTCGAATGGTCAGGTCTGCCTTTGAGGAGACGGGGCCTGGCGGCCGCGACTCCCAGTCTTGGTTAATCTTACCTGCCGGCCCTCGGACGAACGTGGCCGCGGGAGGACCCGCTGCCGCCATGTGCGTTCGAGACGTCGATGATCTTCACTGCAATTCACATCACTTAACGCGTCAGGCCGCGCTCTTCATCGACGCACGAGCCGAGTGATCCAACGCCTACGGTCGTACGCTTTTGCTTTCTTTTTTAAGTCTGACGGCCGCCGAAAACGACGGCCCGTGTCAAAAGTGTTTCCATCCTAGTGTGAAAAAAAAAAAAAAGAGAAGACCGATCGAGAAGATCGCCGGCGGTCCCGGTGCTGACGACCGAGACTCTTTGAACGTGCCCACTCACTCATTCGCTCACTCACTCACTCACCCACCCACCCACCCACTGGCTCGCTCTCCGCCAGAGCGGCGGGAAGCAAGGCAGGCGGAGGGAGGCAGAGAGAGAGAGAGGGAGGGAGAGAGGGGGTCGTGTCAAACACGTACCGACAAGAGGAGAGAGAAGCCACAACCGAAGCCGTGCACCTGGCCGCTCGCCGCGCCCCAGGACGGGACGGGGGAGCTGGAGGCACGCCTCGCCACGGACTGGTTGGCTCGGGACGAGCCTCCTAGCGTCCGAAGTAGGTACAGAGTTTCGAGGGGTTTGGGTTCCGCCGATCTCTTCTCTCGCGGAGGAGGAGACAGAGAGCGAAGATACGGTAATGATCCTTCCGCAGGTTCACCTACGGAAACCTTGTTACGACTTTTACTTCCTCTAAATGATTAAGCTCGAACGCCTTTCCGGGCCCGTCCGAAGACAGGCCCAGTCTAACGGCCTCGCTTAGCCATTCTATCGGAGGTAGCGACGGGCGGTGTGTACAAAAGGCAGGGACTTAATCGGCGCCAGCTGATGACGGACGCCTACTCGGAATTCCTCGTTCACGGGGCTGAGTTGCAAGCCCCGATCCCCAGCACGAAGACGATTGGCACGGTTAACCCGTTGTAGGCGAGACTGCCCCCGAAGGAACAGCCCCAACCTCCCCTCTCGGGGCGGGTTCCCGGCCTGACCAAACCAAGACCGTAGGCACTCGCGCTTTCGTCTTCAGTGTAGCGCGCGTGCGGCCCCGGACATCTAAGGGCATCACTGACCTGTTATTGATCTCTCTCACCTAGCTTAAGCTTGCTCGGGATCCCCCTAAGAAGTAGCGACGACCGCTTCGACTCGCCCGATGTTCTCCCTGCTCCCCGAGGGGAGACTAAGATTCGAGAACCACGAGCCGACTAGTTAAGGGCGAGGCCTCGCCCGTTAGCGGAATAAACCAGACTTTTCACTTCACCAGCCACGAACGGCCATGCACCACCACCCATCGAATCGAGAAAGAACTGCACGAGCGTCTGTCAATCCTGACGATGTCCGGACCGGGTAAGTTGCCCCGTGTTGAGTCAAATTAAGCCGCAGGCTCCACTCCTTGTGGTGCCCTTCCGTCAATTCCTTCAAGTTTCAGCCTTGCGACCATACTACCCCCGGAACCCGTAAACTCTCAGGTTGCCCGAAGCCGCCACGGACGGGTCCATAACCGCTGTTCTCGAGCCTCGTCCGCGGCCCGGTCGGCAGCGTTTACCGTCGGTACTACGACGGTATCTGATCGTCTTTGCTCCACCCACCTTCGTTCTGGATTAAGGAAGACGTCCGGGGCCAGCGCTTTCGCTTCGAGTCGTCCCGAGCGGATCACAAAATTTCACCTCTCCCCGCCCGGTACGCTCGCCCCCCACCGTTCCTCTCGAATCCTAGCTCTCCGGCGAAACCGACAGCGAAAGCGACGTCGCCAAGTCGGCCGGACCACCCTCCGGAAAAGAGCATCCCCGCTTATTCCATGCACGAAATATTCAGGCTCGGGGTTTTAGCCTGCCTTTAGCACTCTAATTTTTTCAAGGTAGACAGAAAATGCGGCGGGTTCTCTCCCGCGAAGGAGAAAAACGAGGCAGGACCGCGAAGTCCACCTCGCCCCGCGCGCCGGTTAGGGACGGCCGAGAAATCGCCGGTCGGACCCGCAGCGTATCGCGCCCGACCGTGCCGCCTCCGAGATCCAACGACGAGCTTTTTAACCGCAGCAACTCCGATATAGGCTATTGGAGCTGGAATTACCGCGGCTGCTGGCACCAGGCTTGCCCTCCAATAGCTCCTCGCACACTCTTTTAAATTGCGCTCATTCCGCCCGCGGCGACCACGAAAGGGCCCCGCCACGTTATTTTTCGTCACTACCTCCCCGTGTCGGGATTGGGTAAGTTGCGCGCCTGCTGCCCTCCTTGGAGGTGGTAGCCGTTTCGCAGGCTCCCTCTCCGGAATCGAACCCTGATTCCCCGTTACCCGTCAACACCGTGGTAGGCAGGTCGCCGACCATCGCCAATTGATGGGACAGACACTTCATGGCAAAGTCGTCGGGGGCCCGGAAAGACCCCGCGATCGGCACAGTTATTCGGATTTCAACACTTGTCGCTTCGCCCCGTCGCTACTTTTGACGGTAGCTTCGCAGGCTAGGGCGATCTGGTATAGAGAATAAATGCCGTTTCCCCTCCTCGTCGAGAAACGAAAGGGGGGGACCACGGTGCGTTGCATGTATTAGCTCTAGAATTACCACAGTTATCCATTAAACCGACCCGCTTTTCGCCAAGGAACCTTATCTGACTAATGAGCCGTTCGCAGTTTCGGCTCGCTCCCCGAAAGGAACAAGCCTGAACTTAGACTTGCATGGCTTAAGCTTTGAGACAAGCATATGATCACTGGCAGGATCAACCAGATAGCCTTCACGAGTTCGAGAGAGAACCACGAGTAAACGCCCCCAGTCGCAGACACCCGCCTCCCTTTGCCGAACTTCCCTGCCCACCCCAAAAAGAGAGGAGGGAGGTGGTTGAGCAACCGAAGAGCGGGGGCGAGCTGGGGGGCGACCGGGCGGGAGGACAGTAGCCAGGACTGAACACCGCCGGCCTCGTTCGCTGCGCAATCCCAGACGAAGAGGAGGAGGAGGAGGAGGAGGAGGAGGGAGACCCTAAGACGGCAATAAAGTAACTGTCGTCGCCGGGCGATTCCCTAGCTCGCACGCTCGCTCGCTCGCTCGCTCGCTCGCGCTAGGCATACGGAAGAACCGAGGTTGAGCCGAGACGGGCGAGAGGACGGGCAAGAGACGAACTCGAGCACGCCACACGCCGCGAATCGGGGGTAGTAGTCGAGACTCGCTGATTTGACAATCGGACGAGCCAGCCTGTCCCGCCGTGTAAGCGTACACCGGAACGTTTCGGGTCTGCCGGGAGGGAGGGAGGGAGGAAGGAAGGGAGAAATTAATCTCCGCACCCCGCCGCCGCCACCGCCGACCGTCGCGAGCTGTGACCGGGCGCCGAGGAGTCGTCGTCCCCGGGTCGGCCTCGCTCCACCGTCTCCATCGGGTCTTGGATCGTAGGAAGAAAGAGTGCGTGCGCGGTGACTGGACGAGAGATCGGGCTAAACGATCCCCCGCCTTCCGACCGCTTCGCTGCCTGCGAGAGAGAGAGAAAACCGGGACGGAGAAGTCAGTCAGAGAGAAGAAAGGGAGAAGAGAACGGAACGGTACGCGCGGCGCGGTCTCGGGTGCCATCCTTCCCCTCCAGCAAGCGGCGCGACGACGGTGACGAGAAGGGTAACCGGGAGCTGCACGAACACACACTCCCTAGCCTTCACTCAACCGCCGTGTACGCACCGAGCAAGAGGAGACCGGCCAACCTTCCACCGCGAAACGCTCGTCTCCAGAAACTCGCCCGACCAATCACTCCAGTTTCGTTCTCCGCCAAAGTTCGCTTCGCTGCCCCGCCGAGGACCGGCTGAGCTTCACCCTCCATGTAAGAGAAAACGCACTCGTTTGAAAGGTATACACATGCAGCGTACCAGGTTCGGTCCCTCTCACCTACCTCCTATACTAGTGTTTCGCACTCGTCTGAAAGGTATACCATCGTGCAAAAGTAGGTTTCTGCCCGATTTTTTAGCTCCCCAGGCGTTTCCCGCCCATCCAAACACATCTCTTTGCGTCCGCACTGGCCAGGGACCCTCGTTCCAGTCACTTTGGCCGAGATCCGTCGGCGCATCTCCCCGCCAGGGGCGCTCGAACGGCCGGCGGGAATTCCTCCAGAGCGCGACTCGGCCGCCAAGCCACGCTTCGGCCGTCTGGAGGAATACCGGCCGGCCGGCCGACAGACGGGAGAAATCCCCCGACTGGACCGCAAAGCCACACATCGGCCGCTCGCCGCTGCTGTCTCTCACTCTGAAACATAGGCCGTCTCGAGGAAGGGCAGTCCCCCCGGCGGCCGCCGCCTCTCCCCCCCGCTTCTCGCTGCAACCAGACAAAGCCTGGCATCGCCCCGGCCGGCCGACAGGAGAAATCCCCCGAGCACGCGACTGGACCGCAAAGCCACACATCGGCCGGCCGTCTCGAGGAAAGGGCAGCCCCCGGCCGGTCGGTCGGTCACCTCTCTCGCCGCTGTTGTCTCCCACTCCGAAACGGGTACTCGGTCGGTCGGCCGTCTGGAGGAACGGGCAGCCCCCGGCCGGCCGCCTCTCTCGCCGCTGTTGTCACTCTCACTCCGAAACGGGTACTCGGCCGGCCGACAGGAGAAATCCCTCGAGCCCGCCCGCCCGCCTCTGTCTCTCACTCTGAAACATCGGCCGTCTCCAGGAAAGGGCAGCCCCCGGCCGGCCGCCTCTCTCTCGCGCCGCGGTTGTCTCTCACTCCGAAACGGGTACTCGGCGGCTGGCCACACATCGGTCGGTCGCCTCTCTCGCCGCTGTTGTCTCCCACTCCGAAACGGGTACTCGGTCGGCCGTCTCGAGGAACGGCAGCCCCCGGCCGGCCGCCTCTCTCTCGCGCCGCTGTTGTCTCTCTCACTCCGAAACGGGTACTCGGTCGGCCGTCTCGAGGAACGGGCAGCCCCCGGCCGGCCGCCTCTCTCGCCGCTGTTGTCTCTCCCACTCCGCGACGGGTACTCGGCCGGCCGACAGGAGAAATCCCTCGAGCCCGCCCGCCCGCCTCTCTCGCCGCTGCGCTGCTGTCTCTCACTCTGAAACATCGGCCGCCTCCAGGAAAGGGCAGCCACCGGCCGGCCGCCTCTCTCTCGCGCCGCTGTTGTCTCTCACTCCGAAACGGGTACTCGGCGGCTGGCCACACATCGGCCGCCCGCCTCTCTCGCCGCTGTTGTCTCCCACTCCGAAACGGGTGCTCGGTCGGCCGTCTCGAGGAACGGCAGCCCCCGGCCGGCCGACCCTCTCTCGCGCCGCTGTTGTCTCTCTCACTCCGAAACGGGTACTCGGCGGCTGACCACACATCGGTCGGTCGCCTCTCTCGCGCCGCTGTTGCCTCCCACTCCGAAACGGGTACTCGGTCGGCCGTCTCGAGGAACGGGCAGCCCCCGGCCGGCCGCCTCTCTCGCCGCTGTTGTCTCTCTCACTCCGCGACGGGTACTCGGCCGGCCGACAGGAGAAATCCCTCGAGCCCGCCCGCCCGCCGCCTCTCTCGCCGCTGCGCTGCTGTCACTCACTCTGAAACATCGGCCGCCTCCAGGAAAGGGCAGCCCCCGGCCGGCCGCCTCTCTCTCGCGCCGCTGTTGTCTCTCACTCCGAAACGGGTACTCGGCGGCTGGCCACACATCGGCCGCCCGCCTCTCTCGCCGCTGTTGTCTCCCACTCCGAAACGGGCACTCGAGGAACGGCAGCCCCCGGCCGGCCGCCTCTCTCTCGCGCCGCTGTTGTCTCTCTCACTCCGAAACGGGTACTCGGCGGCTGGCCACACATCGGTCGGTCGCCTCTCTCGCCGCTGTTGTCTCCCACTCCGAAACGGGTACGTACTCGGTCGGCCGTCTCGAGGAACGGCCGACAGGAGAAATCCCTCG
>JAZGQO010000043.1:0-20000 GCA_036850965.1 Patella caerulea | reverse complement strand
GCGCGAGAGAGAGGCGGCCGGCCGGGGGCTGCCGTTCCTCGAGTGCCCGTTTCGGAGTGGGAGACAACAGCGGCGAGAGAGGCGGGCGGCCGATGTGTGGCCAGCCGCCGAGTACCCGTTTCGGAGTGAGAGACAACAGCGGCGCGAGAGAGAGGCGGCCGGCCGGGGGCTGCCCTTTCCTGGAGGCGGCCGATGTTTCAGAGTGAGTGACAGCAGCGCAGCGGCGAGAGAGGCGGCGGGCGGGCGGGCTCGAGGGATTTCTCCTGTCGGCCGGCCGAGTACCCGTCGCGGAGTGAGAGAGACAACAGCGGCGAGAGAGGCGGCCGGCCGGGGGCTGCCCGTTCCTCGAGACGGCCGACCGAGTACCCGTTTCGGAGTGGGAGGCAACAGCGGCGCGAGAGAGGCGACCGACCGATGTGTGGTCAGCCGCCGAGTACCCGTTTCGGAGTGAGAGAGACAACAGCGGCGCGAGAGAGGGTCGGCCGGCCGGGGGCTGCCGTTCCTCGAGACGGCCGACCGAGCACCCGTTTCGGAGTGGGAGACAACAGCGGCGAGAGAGGCGGGCGGCCGATGTGTGGCCAGCCGCCGAGTACCCGTTTCGGAGTGAGAGACAACAGCGGCGCGAGAGAGAGGCGGCCGGCCGGTGGCTGCCCTTTCCTGGAGGCGGCCGATGTTTCAGAGTGAGAGACAGCAGCGCAGCGGCGAGAGAGGCGGGCGGGCGGGCTCGAGGGATTTCTCCTGTCGGCCGGCCGAGTACCCGTCGCGGAGTGGGAGAGACAACAGCGGCGAGAGAGGCGGCCGGCCGGGGGCTGCCCGTTCCTCGAGACGGCCGACCGAGTACCCGTTTCGGAGTGAGAGAGACAACAGCGGCGCGAGAGAGAGGCGGCCGGCCGGGGGCTGCCGTTCCTCGAGACGGCCGACCGAGTACCCGTTTCGGAGTGGGAGACAACAGCGGCGAGAGAGGCGACCGACCGATGTGTGGCCAGCCGCCGAGTACCCGTTTCGGAGTGAGAGACAACCGCGGCGCGAGAGAGAGGCGGCCGGCCGGGGGCTGCCCTTTCCTGGAGACGGCCGATGTTTCAGAGTGAGAGACAGAGGCGGGCGGGCGGGCTCGAGGGATTTCTCCTGTCGGCCGGCCGAGTACCCGTTTCGGAGTGAGAGTGACAACAGCGGCGAGAGAGGCGGCCGGCCGGGGGCTGCCCGTTCCTCCAGACGGCCGACCGACCGAGTACCCGTTTCGGAGTGGGAGACAACAGCGGCGAGAGAGGTGACCGACCGACCGGCCGGGGGCTGCCCTTTCCTCGAGACGGCCGGCCGATGTGTGGCTTTGCGGTCCAGTCGCGTGCTCGGGGGATTTCTCCTGTCGGCCGGCCGGGGCGATGCCAGGCTTTGTCTGGTTGCAGCGAGAAGCGGGGGGGAGAGGCGGCGGCCGCCGGGGGGACTGCCCTTCCTCGAGACGGCCTATGTTTCAGAGTGAGAGACAGCAGCGGCGAGCGGCCGATGTGTGGCTTTGCGGTCCAGTCGGGGGATTTCTCCCGTCTGTCGGCCGGCCGGCCGGTATTCCTCCAGACGGCCGAAGCGTGGCTTGGCGGCCGAGTCGCGCTCTGGAGGAATTCCCGCCGGCCGTTCGAGCGCCCCTGGCGGGGAGATGCGCCGACGGATCTCGGCCAAAGTGACTGGAACGAGGGTCCCTGGCCAGTGCGGACGCAAAGAGATGTGTTTGGATGGGCGGGAAACGCCTGGGGAGCTAAAAAATCGGGCAGAAACCTACTTTTGCACGATGGTATACCTTTCAGACGAGTGCGAAACACTAGTATAGGAGGTAGGTGAGAGGGACCGAACCTGGTACGCTGCATGTGTATACCTTTCAAACGAGTGCGTTTTCTCTTACATGGAGGGTGAAGCTCAGCCGGTCCTCGGCGGGGCAGCGAAGCGAACTTTGGCGGAGAACGAAACTGGAGTGATTGGTCGGGCGAGTTTCTGGAGACGAGCGTTTCGCGGTGGAAGGTTGGCCGGTCTCCTCTTGCTCGGTGCGTACACGGCGGTTGAGTGAAGGCTAGGGAGTGTGTGTTCGTGCAGCTCCCGGTTACCCTTCTCGTCACCGTCGTCGCGCCGCTTGCTGGAGGGGAAGGATGGCACCCGAGACCGCGCCGCGCGTACCGTTCCGTTCTCTTCTCCCTTTCTTCTCTCTGACTGACTTCTCCGTCCCGGTTTTCTCTCTCTCTCGCAGGCAGCGAAGCGGTCGGAAGGCGGGGGATCGTTTAGCCCGATCTCTCGTCCAGTCACCGCGCACGCACTCTTTCTTCCTACGATCCAAGACCCGATGGAGACGGTGGAGCGAGGCCGACCCGGGGACGACGACTCCTCGGCGCCCGGTCACAGCTCGCGACGGTCGGCGGTGGCGGCGGCGGGGTGCGGAGATTAATTTCTCCCTTCCTTCCTCCCTCCCTCCCTCCCGGCAGACCCGAAACGTTCCGGTGTACGCTTACACGGCGGGACAGGCTGGCTCGTCCGATTGTCAAATCAGCGAGTCTCGACTACTACCCCCGATTCGCGGCGTGTGGCGTGCTCGAGTTCGTCTCTTGCCCGTCCTCTCGCCCGTCTCGGCTCAACCTCGGTTCTTCCGTATGCCTAGCGCGAGCGAGCGAGCGAGCGAGCGAGCGTGCGAGCTAGGGAATCGCCCGGCGACGACAGTTACTTTATTGCCGTCTTAGGGTCTCCCTCCTCCTCCTCCTCCTCCTCCTCCTCTTCGTCTGGGATTGCGCAGCGAACGAGGCCGGCGGTGTTCAGTCCTGGCTACTGTCCTCCCGCCCGGTCGCCCCCCAGCTCGCCCCCGCTCTTCGGTTGCTCAACCACCTCCCTCCTCTCTTTTTGGGGTGGGCAGGGAAGTTCGGCAAAGGGAGGCGGGTGTCTGCGACTGGGGGCGTTTACTCGTGGTTCTCTCTCGAACTCGTGAAGGCTATCTGGTTGATCCTGCCAGTGATCATATGCTTGTCTCAAAGCTTAAGCCATGCAAGTCTAAGTTCAGGCTTGTTCCTTTCGGGGAGCGAGCCGAAACTGCGAACGGCTCATTAGTCAGATAAGGTTCCTTGGCGAAAAGCGGGTCGGTTTAATGGATAACTGTGGTAATTCTAGAGCTAATACATGCAACGCACCGTGGTCCCCCCCTTTCGTTTCTCGACGAGGAGGGGAAACGGCATTTATTCTCTATACCAGATCGCCCTAGCCTGCGAAGCTACCGTCAAAAGTAGCGACGGGGCGAAGCGACAAGTGTTGAAATCCGAATAACTGTGCCGATCGCGGGGTCTTTCCGGGCCCCCGACGACTTTGCCATGAAGTGTCTGTCCCATCAATTGGCGATGGTCGGCGACCTGCCTACCACGGTGTTGACGGGTAACGGGGAATCAGGGTTCGATTCCGGAGAGGGAGCCTGCGAAACGGCTACCACCTCCAAGGAGGGCAGCAGGCGCGCAACTTACCCAATCCCGACACGGGGAGGTAGTGACGAAAAATAACGTGGCGGGGCCCTTTCGTGGTCGCCGCGGGCGGAATGAGCGCAATTTAAAAGAGTGTGCGAGGAGCTATTGGAGGGCAAGCCTGGTGCCAGCAGCCGCGGTAATTCCAGCTCCAATAGCCTATATCGGAGTTGCTGCGGTTAAAAAGCTCGTCGTTGGATCTCGGAGGCGGCACGGTCGGGCGCGATACGCTGCGGGTCCGACCGGCGATTTCTCGGCCGTCCCTAACCGGCGCGCGGGGCGAGGTGGACTTCGCGGTCCTGCCTCGTTTTTCTCCTTCGCGGGAGAGAACCCGCCGCATTTTCTGTCTACCTTGAAAAAATTAGAGTGCTAAAGGCAGGCTAAAACCCCGAGCCTGAATATTTCGTGCATGGAATAAGCGGGGATGCTCTTTTCCGGAGGGTGGTCCGGCCGACTTGGCGACGTCGCTTTCGCTGTCGGTTTCGCCGGAGAGCTAGGATTCGAGAGGAACGGTGGGGGGCGAGCGTACCGGGCGGGGAGAGGTGAAATTTTGTGATCCGCTCGGGACGACTCGAAGCGAAAGCGCTGGCCCCGGACGTCTTCCTTAATCCAGAACGAAGGTGGGTGGAGCAAAGACGATCAGATACCGTCGTAGTACCGACGGTAAACGCTGCCGACCGGGCCGCGGACGAGGCTCGAGAACAGCGGTTATGGACCCGTCCGTGGCGGCTTCGGGCAACCTGAGAGTTTACGGGTTCCGGGGGTAGTATGGTCGCAAGGCTGAAACTTGAAGGAATTGACGGAAGGGCACCACAAGGAGTGGAGCCTGCGGCTTAATTTGACTCAACACGGGGCAACTTACCCGGTCCGGACATCGTCAGGATTGACAGACGCTCGTGCAGTTCTTTCTCGATTCGATGGGTGGTGGTGCATGGCCGTTCGTGGCTGGTGAAGTGAAAAGTCTGGTTTATTCCGCTAACGGGCGAGGCCTCGCCCTTAACTAGTCGGCTCGTGGTTCTCGAATCTTAGTCTCCCCTCGGGGAGCAGGGAGAACATCGGGCGAGTCGAAGCGGTCGTCGCTACTTCTTAGGGGGATCCCGAGCAAGCTTAAGCTAGGTGAGAGAGATCAATAACAGGTCAGTGATGCCCTTAGATGTCCGGGGCCGCACGCGCGCTACACTGAAGACGAAAGCGCGAGTGCCTACGGTCTTGGTTTGGTCAGGCCGGGAACCCGCCCCGAGAGGGGAGGTTGGGGCTGTTCCTTCGGGGGCAGTCTCGCCTACAACGGGTTAACCGTGCCAATCGTCTTCGTGCTGGGGATCGGGGCTTGCAACTCAGCCCCGTGAACGAGGAATTCCGAGTAGGCGTCCGTCATCAGCTGGCGCCGATTAAGTCCCTGCCTTTTGTACACACCGCCCGTCGCTACCTCCGATAGAATGGCTAAGCGAGGCCGTTAGACTGGGCCTGTCTTCGGACGGGCCCGGAAAGGCGTTCGAGCTTAATCATTTAGAGGAAGTAAAAGTCGTAACAAGGTTTCCGTAGGTGAACCTGCGGAAGGATCATTACCGTATCTTCGCTCTCTGTCTCCTCCTCCGCGAGAGAAGAGATCGGCGGAACCCAAACCCCTCGAAACTCTGTACCTACTTCGGACGCTAGGAGGCTCGTCCCGAGCCAACCAGTCCGTGGCGAGGCGTGCCTCCAGCTCCCCCGTCCCGTCCTGGGGCGCGGCGAGCGGCCAGGTGCACGGCTTCGGTTGTGGCTTCTCTCTCCTCTTGTCGGTACGTGTTTGACACGACCCCCTCTCTCCCTCCCTCTCTCTCTCTCTGCCTCCCTCCGCCTGCCTTGCTTCCCGCCGCTCTGGCGGAGAGCGAGCCAGTGGGTGGGTGGGTGGGTGAGTGAGTGAGTGAGCGAATGAGTGAGTGGGCACGTTCAAAGAGTCTCGGTCGTCAGCACCGGGACCGCCGGCGATCTTCTCGATCGGTCTTCTCTTTTTTTTTTTTTTCACACTAGGATGGAAACACTTTTGACACGGGCCGTCGTTTTCGGCGGCCGTCAGACTTAAAAAAGAAAGCAAAAGCGTACGACCGTAGGCGTTGGATCACTCGGCTCGTGCGTCGATGAAGAGCGCGGCCTGACGCGTTAAGTGATGTGAATTGCAGTGAAGATCATCGACGTCTCGAACGCACATGGCGGCAGCGGGTCCTCCCGCGGCCACGTTCGTCCGAGGGCCGGCAGGTAAGATTAACCAAGACTGGGAGTCGCGGCCGCCAGGCCCCGTCTCCTCAAAGGCAGACCTGACCATTCGACGGAGCGGAGTGTGTTACAGTGCGGGAGGAGCACGGAAGGGAGGCTCTCGAGCGCCCTGTCCGCTGTCACTCCGGCGTTCCGTTCTCGCCTGGGACGAGTGTGGGTGTCGTCGCTCTCTGGCAATCTCTCCCTCTCTCTCGGGTGGCTCAACAGGACGGGTTCGGAGTGCGTGGCAAGGCGTCTTTCCGGGCGCACGTACTCCCTGCATCTTTCCCTCCCTCCTCCGTCGTCTTGGTTTGTTATTTTGTTTTTTCTCACCGGCCTCGGATCGAGCGAGATTACCCGCTGAACTTAAGCATATCACTAAGCGGAGGAAAAGAAACCAACCGGGATTCCCTCAGTAGCGGCGAGCGAAGCGGGAAGAGCCCATCGCCGAATCCCCCGTCGGACCTCGGCGGTTCGGGAATTGTGGCGTAAGGGTCCGACTCGTCAGGCGTCTGACCGTCCGAACAAGTCCCGCGGGACAGGTGTGCTCCCAGAGTGGGTGTGAGGCCTTTAGTTCGGTCTGGGTCTTCTGCCCGGCGCAGTCGGTACCTGCGAGTCGAGTTGCTTGGGATCGCAGCTCAAAGCGGGTGGTAAGCTCCATCTAAGGCTAAATACTTGCACGAGTCCGATAGCGAACAAGTACCGTGAGGGAAAGTTGAAAAGAACTTTGAAGAGAGAGTTCAAGAGACCGTGAAAGCGCCTACGGGCAAACGGGTGGAACCGCCGGTGCGATCAGCGGAATCCAGCTCGCCGGGCCGGCGGCTCCTCGCGCGGGTCGGGACTTGTCCTTCTCGGAGGACGGGCTCGGTCGTGCGAGTGGGTTCGTCCCCGTCGGCGTATCTTCCGCTGCGTCGCGAGTCGCGACCGGCTCGGAGTGCTTCGTCTCGGCTGGTGTCAGGCGAGGGGCGCGTCTCTCGGGGCGTCGCACCTGTCTTCGGACTGTCTGCTCCGGTCGGCTCTAGGGCGAACGTAGCTCCGGGCCGAGGAACGGCCCCGTCCTCGCTCCCGACCTAGTCTCCCGGCGTCGTCGCGGCCGTCTTGACTGCCCCTCGCGGGCTTAACAGTGCAAGTGCGGTCGCTCGGTCGGCGTCGGTGGGGCGGCGGGCATTGGGGGACGGTCTAGAGGGTCCGCGGCTGGCCGTGGCGGCACTCTTCCCGACCCGTCTTGAAACACGGACCAAGGAGTCTAACGTGAGCGCGAGTCACAGGGAAAAACACTCCCTTGGGGCGCAGCGAAAGCGACGTGGTCCGATCCTCTCTCGGGCGAGGGGGGCGCAGGACCGGCCCGTCGGGGGTTGTTACGGCCTCGGCGGAGCAAGAGCGCTCGCGTTGGGACCCGAAAGATGGTGAACTAGGCCCGAGCGGGACGAAGCCGGGAGAAATGCTGGTGGAGGTCCTAAGTGGTTCTGACGCGCAAATCGATCACGGAACTTGGGCGTAGGGGCGAAAGACTAATCGAACCATCTAGTAGCTGGTTCCCTCCGAAGTTTCCCCCAGGATAGCTGGCGCTCGCCGAGACAGTTTCGTCCGGTAAAGCGAATGATTAGAGGAGTCCGTGCCGAAATGGCGTGGAGCTATTGTCAAACTTTGAACGGGCGAGAAGGGGTGCCTACCGCTCGATCTGGGAGGCTCGGCCCCCGTCGAAATGTACGAGTGCCAAGTGGGCCACTTTTGGTAAGCAGAACTGGCGCTGTGGGATGAACCAAACGCCGGGTTAAGGCGCCCGATCGTCACGCTCAGCAGAACCCACAAAAGGCGTCCATCGGTAAAGACAGCAGGACGGTGACCATGGAAGTCGGTACCCGCCAAGGAGTGTGTAACAACTCACCTGCCGAATTGGTGGGCCCTGAAAATGGATGGCGCTGTAGCGTGCAGCCTACACCCGGCCGTCTCGGCAATTCCTCGCGGCCTGCCGCCGGGGACTGACCGAAGCCGAGACGAGTAGGAGGGTCGCCGCGGTCAGCGCTGAAGCCTTAGACGCGAGTCTGGGTGTAGCGGCCGCGGGTGCCGATCTTGGTGGTAGTAGCAAATATTCGAGCGAGAACCTCGAAGGCCGAAGTGGAGAAGGGTTCCGCGTTGCTCCTTCGATCGGCCGCGGGTTAGTCGGTCCTAAGGCCTGGGAGAAATCCTACGGGAAGCGGGACGTTTTTTGTTTCATCACAAGAAGAGAGTCTCACCCAATGCACGGGCCGAAAGGGAAACGGGTTAGGATTCCCGTACCCGAAGGCGGAGCACAAGCGGTGACGCAAAGAAGGTCGGATACGCCGTCGGGAGAGTCGAGAAGAGTTAACTTTTCTTTTTGAGGTGCGCTCGCTGACCCTGGAAGCGGTTCTGCCGGAGATAGGGAGCGAGAGCAATCAACTTTATCCGCAAAGCCGGCTCCAGCGGGGGCCTGTTCGGCTACGACTCGACGGTCCTTGAAACTCCGACGGCTAAACATTTTTCTTCTTTGTTAGGGAAATATCTATCACACGCTCTCGCCTCGGGCCGTACCTCAATCCGCCGCAGGTCTCCAAGGTTCGCAGCCTCTGGTCGATAGAACAATGTAGGTAAGGGAAGTCGGCAAAATGGATCCGTAACTTCGGGAGAAGGATTGGCTCTGAGGGCCGAGCGACCCGCTGCTAGCTTCGGAAGAGGGAATCCTAGAGCGGGAGTCCGCCAGGTGGCATATTAATTTGGACTTGGGCGCACCGAACGGCGAACGTTCTACCCTCGGAAGGGCAGGCGGACGGAGCGGGGTAGGGGCGACTCTCCCCGTTTTCGGCACGGGCGCGAGGAACGGCTCGATCAGAACTGGCACGGTCCGGGGGAATCCGACTGTTTAGTAAAAACATAGCGTCTCGAAGGCCGGAGATCGGTGTTGACGGGACGTGATTTCTGCCCAGTGCTCTGAATGTCACGGTGAAGAAATTTACGGAAGCGCGGGTAAACGGCGGGAGTAACTATGACTCTCTTAAGGTAGCCAAATGCCTCGTCATGTAATTAGTGACGCGCATGAATGGATTAACGAGATTCCCACTGTCCCTATCTACTATCTAGCGAAGCCACAGCCGGAGGAACGGGTCCGGGGCTGTCAGCGGGGAAAGAAGACCCTGTTGAGCTTGATTCGCGATTGGCTTGGTTGGGCGAGAGCGCAGGTGTAGCCTAGGTGGGACTGCTTTACGGCGCAAGTGAAAGACCACTACTGCGTTCCTCGTTCAACTCACTCGATGAGGACCACGAGAGCGGCCGCATTCGGGGCGGTGTCGGCGAGCGCAAGGTGCTAAGCGAGGGGTCCCCCGCGCTAAAGGCGGGCGGTCGGGCAACCGGTCGTGCGTCTTGCGGGACCAGGTCCCTCGCGAGGGCGATCGAGGACAGAGTCAGTTCTGAATTTAACTGGGGCGGTGTGCCCGCGAAAGTCTAGCGCGGGCGCCCCAAGGCCAGCTTCAGAAGGGGGAGAAACCCTTGGTAGAGCGAAAGGGCAAATGCTGGCTTGAGGATGCTTTTCAGTAGGAGGGATCCGTGTGAAAGCAAGGCCTATCGATCCTTTTGTGTCGCCCCTCGGGCGACGATGGGAGAGCTCTATTCTTTACTGCTTCCCGCAAGAGGTGTCAGAAAAGTTACCACAGGGATAACTGGCTTGTGGCAGCCAAGCGTTCTTAGCGACGTTGCTTTTTGATCCTTCGATGTCGGCTCTTCCTATCATTGCGAAGCAGAATTCGCCAAGCGTTGGATTGTTCACCCACCAACAGGGAACGTGAGCTGGGTTTAGACCGTCGTGAGACAGGTTAGTTTTACCCTACTGGTAGGGAACTCTTTACGAACGAGCGGTTACGAGCGGGTAGGACTGACTAGTACGAGAGGAACGTTGGTCCGGGATTGAAAGCGTTGGTGCTTGGTGGTTTATTGCCATTGGGGCTTTGCCTTTGTCCTGGGGCTTACGGCTGAACGCCTCTAAGCCGGAATCCCGTCCCACGACGTCCGCGTCTGCCTCTCTGAGACCGGCGACAGAACGATTAGGCCCTACTTGGCCCTCGCGGGCCAACGGGGTGGTGTGTGTCCGACCTGTGTGTTTCGGCAGGTGTCTTTCGAAGGCAGGTAAATCTGCTTGCAGACGACTTGGGTTTGTGCGAGTCGGGGTGTCGTACTCGGTAGAGCGGCCTGTTGTGGCTGCGATGCGTTGAGACTTGTCCCTCGACTAGGAGATTTGTCCGCTTCAGACGGACAGAGCTCTTGCAGCAGCAGCCGCGACGAGGGTCCCTGGCCAAGGGAGGGAGAGAAGAGGAGAGGAGAGGAGAGGAGAGGATTTTTTACCCGACGGGCCCCCGCCCCGTATCTACACGCAATGGAGACGGCACTTGCCACCACTGTCGGCCGTTTCGGAGTGAGAGACAACCGACCGACCGCGGCGAAGAGGCTAAGAATTTCTCCTGCTGCCCGAGTGAGTGAGTGAGAGAGAGAGAGGCGGGCGGCCGGCCGACGTGTGGCTTTGCGGTCCAGTCCAGTCCCGTCCAGTCGGGGGCTGCCGTTCCTCGAGACGGGCGACCGACCGAGTAGCCGTTTCGGAGTGGGAGACAACAGCGGCGAGAGAGAGAGAGAGGCGGCCGATGTGTGGCTTTGCGGTCCAGTCCAGTCCAGAGTCGCGCGCTCGAGAGAGGCGGCCGACCGGCCGGGGGCTGCCCTTTCCTCGAGACGGCCGACGTTTCAGAGTGAGGGACAGCAGCGGCGAGAGTGGCGGGCGGGCGACGTGTGGCTTTGCGGTCCAGTCGCGCGCTCGAGGGATTTCTCCTGTCGGCCGGCGGCCGAGTACCCGCTTCGGAGTGAGAGAGACAACAGCGGCGGGAGAGGCGGCCGTTTCGGAGTGAGCGACAACAGCGGCGCGAGAGAGGGCTGCCCTTTCCTCGAGACGGCCGATGTTTCAGAGTGAGTGAGAGACAGACAGGAGCGCAGCGGCGAGAGAGGCGGGCGGCCGACGTGTGGCTTTGCGGTCCAGTCGCGCGCTCGAGGGATTGCTCCTGTCGGCCGGCGGCCGAGTACCCGTTTCGGAGTGAGAGAGACAACAGCGGCGCGAGAGAGAGAGAGGCGGCCGGCCGGGGGCTGCCCTTTCCTCGAGGCGGCCGATGTTTCAGAGACAGCAGCGCAGCGGCGAGAGAGGCGGGCGGCCGACGTGTGGCTTTGCGGTCCAGTAGCGGGCTCGAGGGATTTCTCCTGTCGGCCGGCGGCCGAGTCCCCGTTTCGGAGTGAGAGAGACAACAGCGGCGCGAGAGAGAGGCGGCCGGCCGGGGGCTGCCGTTTCTTCGAGGCGGCCGATGTTTCAGAGTGAGAGACAGCAGCGCAGCGGCGAGAGAGGCGGGCGGGCGGGCTCGAGGGATTTCTCCTGTCGGCCGTTCCTCGAGACGGCCGACCGAGTACGTACCCGTTTCGGAGTGGGAGACAACAGCGGCGAGAGAGGCGACCGACCGATGTGTGGCCAGCCGCCGAGTACCCGTTTCGGAGTGAGAGAGACAACAGCGGCGCGAGAGAGAGGCGGCCGGCCGGGGGCTGCCGTTCCTCGAGTGCCCGTTTCGGAGTGGGAGACAACAGCGGCGAGAGAGGCGGGCGGCCGATGTGTGGCCAGCCGCCGAGTACCCGTTTCGGAGTGAGAGACAACAGCGGCGCGAGAGAGAGGCGGCCGGCCGGGGGCTGCCCTTTCCTGGAGGCGGCCGATGTTTCAGAGTGAGTGACAGCAGCGCAGCGGCGAGAGAGGCGGCGGGCGGGCGGGCTCGAGGGATTTCTCCTGTCGGCCGGCCGAGTACCCGTCGCGGAGTGAGAGAGACAACAGCGGCGAGAGAGGCGGCCGGCCGGGGGCTGCCCGTTCCTCGAGACGGCCGACCGAGTACCCGTTTCGGAGTGGGAGGCAACAGCGGCGCGAGAGAGGCGACCGACCGATGTGTGGTCAGCCGCCGAGTACCCGTTTCGGAGTGAGAGAGACAACAGCGGCGCGAGAGAGGGTCGGCCGGCCGGGGGCTGCCGTTCCTCGAGACGGCCGACCGAGCACCCGTTTCGGAGTGGGAGACAACAGCGGCGAGAGAGGCGGGCGGCCGATGTGTGGCCAGCCGCCGAGTACCCGTTTCGGAGTGAGAGACAACAGCGGCGCGAGAGAGAGGCGGCCGGCCGGTGGCTGCCCTTTCCTGGAGGCGGCCGATGTTTCAGAGTGAGAGACAGCAGCGCAGCGGCGAGAGAGGCGGGCGGGCGGGCTCGAGGGATTTCTCCTGTCGGCCGGCCGAGTACCCGTCGCGGAGTGGGAGAGACAACAGCGGCGAGAGAGGCGGCCGGCCGGGGGCTGCCCGTTCCTCGAGACGGCCGACCGAGTACCCGTTTCGGAGTGAGAGAGACAACAGCGGCGCGAGAGAGAGGCGGCCGGCCGGGGGCTGCCGTTCCTCGAGACGGCCGACCGAGTACCCGTTTCGGAGTGGGAGACAACAGCGGCGAGAGAGGCGACCGACCGATGTGTGGCCAGCCGCCGAGTACCCGTTTCGGAGTGAGAGACAACCGCGGCGCGAGAGAGAGGCGGCCGGCCGGGGGCTGCCCTTTCCTGGAGACGGCCGATGTTTCAGAGTGAGAGACAGAGGCGGGCGGGCGGGCTCGAGGGATTTCTCCTGTCGGCCGGCCGAGTACCCGTTTCGGAGTGAGAGTGACAACAGCGGCGAGAGAGGCGGCCGGCCGGGGGCTGCCCGTTCCTCCAGACGGCCGACCGACCGAGTACCCGTTTCGGAGTGGGAGACAACAGCGGCGAGAGAGGTGACCGACCGACCGGCCGGGGGCTGCCCTTTCCTCGAGACGGCCGGCCGATGTGTGGCTTTGCGGTCCAGTCGCGTGCTCGGGGGATTTCTCCTGTCGGCCGGCCGGGGCGATGCCAGGCTTTGTCTGGTTGCAGCGAGAAGCGGGGGGGAGAGGCGGCGGCCGCCGGGGGGACTGCCCTTCCTCGAGACGGCCTATGTTTCAGAGTGAGAGACAGCAGCGGCGAGCGGCCGATGTGTGGCTTTGCGGTCCAGTCGGGGGATTTCTCCCGTCTGTCGGCCGGCCGGCCGGTATTCCTCCAGACGGCCGAAGCGTGGCTTGGCGGCCGAGTCGCGCTCTGGAGGAATTCCCGCCGGCCGTTCGAGCGCCCCTGGCGGGGAGATGCGCCGACGGATCTCGGCCAAAGTGACTGGAACGAGGGTCCCTGGCCAGTGCGGACGCAAAGAGATGTGTTTGGATGGGCGGGAAACGCCTGGGGAGCTAAAAAATCGGGCAGAAACCTACTTTTGCACGATGGTATACCTTTCAGACGAGTGCGAAACACTAGTATAGGAGGTAGGTGAGAGGGACCGAACCTGGTACGCTGCATGTGTATACCTTTCAAACGAGTGCGTTTTCTCTTACATGGAGGGTGAAGCTCAGCCGGTCCTCGGCGGGGCAGCGAAGCGAACTTTGGCGGAGAACGAAACTGGAGTGATTGGTCGGGCGAGTTTCTGGAGACGAGCGTTTCGCGGTGGAAGGTTGGCCGGTCTCCTCTTGCTCGGTGCGTACACGGCGGTTGAGTGAAGGCTAGGGAGTGTGTGTTCGTGCAGCTCCCGGTTACCCTTCTCGTCACCGTCGTCGCGCCGCTTGCTGGAGGGGAAGGATGGCACCCGAGACCGCGCCGCGCGTACCGTTCCGTTCTCTTCTCCCTTTCTTCTCTCTGACTGACTTCTCCGTCCCGGTTTTCTCTCTCTCTCGCAGGCAGCGAAGCGGTCGGAAGGCGGGGGATCGTTTAGCCCGATCTCTCGTCCAGTCACCGCGCACGCACTCTTTCTTCCTACGATCCAAGACCCGATGGAGACGGTGGAGCGAGGCCGACCCGGGGACGACGACTCCTCGGCGCCCGGTCACAGCTCGCGACGGTCGGCGGTGGCGGCGGCGGGGTGCGGAGATTAATTTCTCCCTTCCTTCCTCCCTCCCTCCCTCCCGGCAGACCCGAAACGTTCCGGTGTACGCTTACACGGCGGGACAGGCTGGCTCGTCCGATTGTCAAATCAGCGAGTCTCGACTACTACCCCCGATTCGCGGCGTGTGGCGTGCTCGAGTTCGTCTCTTGCCCGTCCTCTCGCCCGTCTCGGCTCAACCTCGGTTCTTCCGTATGCCTAGCGCGAGCGAGCGAGCGAGCGAGCGAGCGTGCGAGCTAGGGAATCGCCCGGCGACGACAGTTACTTTATTGCCGTCTTAGGGTCTCCCTCCTCCTCCTCCTCCTCCTCCTCCTCTTCGTCTGGGATTGCGCAGCGAACGAGGCCGGCGGTGTTCAGTCCTGGCTACTGTCCTCCCGCCCGGTCGCCCCCCAGCTCGCCCCCGCTCTTCGGTTGCTCAACCACCTCCCTCCTCTCTTTTTGGGGTGGGCAGGGAAGTTCGGCAAAGGGAGGCGGGTGTCTGCGACTGGGGGCGTTTACTCGTGGTTCTCTCTCGAACTCGTGAAGGCTATCTGGTTGATCCTGCCAGTGATCATATGCTTGTCTCAAAGCTTAAGCCATGCAAGTCTAAGTTCAGGCTTGTTCCTTTCGGGGAGCGAGCCGAAACTGCGAACGGCTCATTAGTCAGATAAGGTTCCTTGGCGAAAAGCGGGTCGGTTTAATGGATAACTGTGGTAATTCTAGAGCTAATACATGCAACGCACCGTGGTCCCCCCCTTTCGTTTCTCGACGAGGAGGGGAAACGGCATTTATTCTCTATACCAGATCGCCCTAGCCTGCGAAGCTACCGTCAAAAGTAGCGACGGGGCGAAGCGACAAGTGTTGAAATCCGAATAACTGTGCCGATCGCGGGGTCTTTCCGGGCCCCCGACGACTTTGCCATGAAGTGTCTGTCCCATCAATTGGCGATGGTCGGCGACCTGCCTACCACGGTGTTGACGGGTAACGGGGAATCAGGGTTCGATTCCGGAGAGGGAGCCTGCGAAACGGCTACCACCTCCAAGGAGGGCAGCAGGCGCGCAACTTACCCAATCCCGACACGGGGAGGTAGTGACGAAAAATAACGTGGCGGGGCCCTTTCGTGGTCGCCGCGGGCGGAATGAGCGCAATTTAAAAGAGTGTGCGAGGAGCTATTGGAGGGCAAGCCTGGTGCCAGCAGCCGCGGTAATTCCAGCTCCAATAGCCTATATCGGAGTTGCTGCGGTTAAAAAGCTCGTCGTTGGATCTCGGAGGCGGCACGGTCGGGCGCGATACGCTGCGGGTCCGACCGGCGATTTCTCGGCCGTCCCTAACCGGCGCGCGGGGCGAGGTGGACTTCGCGGTCCTGCCTCGTTTTTCTCCTTCGCGGGAGAGAACCCGCCGCATTTTCTGTCTACCTTGAAAAAATTAGAGTGCTAAAGGCAGGCTAAAACCCCGAGCCTGAATATTTCGTGCATGGAATAAGCGGGGATGCTCTTTTCCGGAGGGTGGTCCGGCCGACTTGGCGACGTCGCTTTCGCTGTCGGTTTCGCCGGAGAGCTAGGATTCGAGAGGAACGGTGGGGGGCGAGCGTACCGGGCGGGGAGAGGTGAAATTTTGTGATCCGCTCGGGACGACTCGAAGCGAAAGCGCTGGCCCCGGACGTCTTCCTTAATCCAGAACGAAGGTGGGTGGAGCAAAGACGATCAGATACCGTCGTAGTACCGACGGTAAACGCTGCCGACCGGGCCGCGGACGAGGCTCGAGAACAGCGGTTATGGACCCGTCCGTGGCGGCTTCGGGCAACCTGAGAGTTTACGGGTTCCGGGGGTAGTATGGTCGCAAGGCTGAAACTTGAAGGAATTGACGGAAGGGCACCACAAGGAGTGGAGCCTGCGGCTTAATTTGACTCAACACGGGGCAACTTACCCGGTCCGGACATCGTCAGGATTGACAGACGCTCGTGCAGTTCTTTCTCGATTCGATGGGTGGTGGTGCATGGCCGTTCGTGGCTGGTGAAGTGAAAAGTCTGGTTTATTCCGCTAACGGGCGAGGCCTCGCCCTTAACTAGTCGGCTCGTGGTTCTCGAATCTTAGTCTCCCCTCGGGGAGCAGGGAGAACATCGGGCGAGTCGAAGCGGTCGTCGCTACTTCTTAGGGGGATCCCGAGCAAGCTTAAGCTAGGTGAGAGAGATCAATAACAGGTCAGTGATGCCCTTAGATGTCCGGGGCCGCACGCGCGCTACACTGAAGACGAAAGCGCGAGTGCCTACGGTCTTGGTTTGGTCAGGCCGGGAACCCGCCCCGAGAGGGGAGGTTGGGGCTGTTCCTTCGGGGGCAGTCTCGCCTACAACGGGTTAACCGTGCCAATCGTCTTCGTGCTGGGGATCGGGGCTTGCAACTCAGCCCCGTGAACGAGGAATTCCGAGTAGGCGTCCGTCATCAGCTGGCGCCGATTAAGTCCCTGCCTTTTGTACACACCGCCCGTCGCTACCTCCGATAGAATGGCTAAGCGAGGCCGTTAGACTGGGCCTGTCTTCGGACGGGCCCGGAAAGGCGTTCGAGCTTAATCATTTAGAGGAAGTAAAAGTCGTAACAAGGTTTCCGTAGGTGAACCTGCGGAAGGATCATTACCGTATCTTCGCTCTCTGTCTCCTCCTCCGCGAGAGAAGAGATCGGCGGAACCCAAACCCCTCGAAACTCTGTACCTACTTCGGACGCTAGGAGGCTCGTCCCGAGCCAACCAGTCCGTGGCGAGGCGTGCCTCCAGCTCCCCCGTCCCGTCCTGGGGCGCGGCGAGCGGCCAGGTGCACGGCTTCGGTTGTGGCTTCTCTCTCCTCTTGTCGGTACGTGTTTGACACGACCCCCTCTCTCCCTCCCTCTCTCTCTCTCTGCCTCCCTCCGCCTGCCTTGCTTCCCGCCGCTCTGGCGGAGAGCGAGCCAGTGGGTGGGTGGGTGGGTGAGTGAGTGAGTGAGCGAATGAGTGAGTGGGCACGTTCAAAGAGTCTCGGTCGTCAGCACCGGGACCGCCGGCGATCTTCTCGATCGGTCTTCTCTTTTTTTTTTTTTTCACACTAGGATGGAAACACTTTTGACACGGGCCGTCGTTTTCGGCGGCCGTCAGACTTAAAAAAGAAAGCAAAAGCGTACGACCGTAGGCGTTGGATCACTCGGCTCGTGCGTCGATGAAGAGCGCGGCCTGACGCGTTAAGTGATGTGAATTGCAGTGAAGATCATCGACGTCTCGAACGCACATGGCGGCAGCGGGTCCTCCCGCGGCCACGTTCGTCCGAGGGCCGGCAGGTAAGATTAACCAAGACTGGGAGTCGCGGCCGCCAGGCCCCGTCTCCTCAAAGGCAGACCTGACCATTCGACGGAGCGGAGTGTGTTACAGTGCGGGAGGAGCACGGAAGGGAGGCTCTCGAGCGCCCTGTCCGCTGTCACTCCGGCGTTCCGTTCTCGCCTGGGACGAGTGTGGGTGTCGTCGCTCTCTGGCAATCTCTCCCTCTCTCTCGGGTGGCTCAACAGGACGGGTTCGGAGTGCGTGGCAAGGCGTCTTTCCGGGCGCACGTACTCCCTGCATCTTTCCCTCCCTCCTCCGTCGTCTTGGTTTGTTATTTTGTTTTTTCTCACCGGCCTCGGATCGAGCGAGATTACCCGCTGAACTTAAGCATATCACTAAGCGGAGGAAAAGAAACCAACCGGGATTCCCTCAGTAGCGGCGAGCGAAGCGGGAAGAGCCCATCGCCGAATCCCCCGTCGGACCTCGGCGGTTCGGGAATTGTGGCGTAAGGGTCCGACTCGTCAGGCGTCTGACCGTCCGAACAAGTCCCGCGGGACAGGTGTGCTCCCAGAGTGGGTGTGAGGCCTTTAGTTCGGTCTGGGTCTTCTGCCCGGCGCAGTCGGTACCTGCGAGTCGAGTTGCTTGGGATCGCAGCTCAAAGCGGGTGGTAAGCTCCATCTAAGGCTAAATACTTGCACGAGTCCGATAGCGAACAAGTACCGTGAGGGAAAGTTGAAAAGAACTTTGAAGAGAGAGTTCAAGAGACCGTGAAAGCGCCTACGGGCAAACGGGTGGAACCGCCGGTGCGATCAGCGGAATCCAGCTCGCCGGGCCGGCGGCTCCTCGCGCGGGTCGGGACTTGTCCTTCTCGGAGGACGGGCTCGGTCGTGCGAGTGGGTTCGTCCCCGTCGGCGTATCTTCCGCTGCGTCGCGAGTCGCGACCGGCTCGGAGTGCTTCGTCTCGGCTGGTGTCAGGCGAGGGGCGCGTCTCTCGGGGCGTCGCACCTGTCTTCGGACTGTCTGCTCCGGTCGGCTCTAGGGCGAACGTAGCTCCGGGCCGAGGAACGGCCCCGTCCTCGCTCCCGACCTAGTCTCCCGGCGTCGTCGCGGCCGTCTTGACTGCCCCTCGCGGGCTTAACAGTGCAAGTGCGGTCGCTCGGTCGGCGTCGGTGGGGCGGCGGGCATTGGGGGACGGTCTAGAGGGTCCGCGGCTGGCCGTGGCGGCACTCTTCCCGACCCGTCTTGAAACACGGACCAAGGAGTCTAACGTGAGCGCGAGTCACAGGGAAAAACACTCCCTTGGGGCGCAGCGAAAGCGACGTGGTCCGATCCTCTCTCGGGCGAGGGGGGCGCAGGACCGGCCCGTCGGGGGTTGTTACGGCCTCGGCGGAGCAAGAGCGCTCGCGTTGGGACCCGAAAGATGGTGAACTAGGCCCGAGCGGGACGAAGCCGGGAGAAATGCTGGTGGAGGTCCTAAGTGGTTCTGACGCGCAAATCGATCACGGAACTTGGGCGTAGGGGCGAAAGACTAATCGAACCATCTAGTAGCTGGTTCCCTCCGAAGTTTCCCCCAGGATAGCTGGCGCTCGCCGAGACAGTTTCGTCCGGTAAAGCGAATGATTAGAGGAGTCCGTGCCGAAATGGCGTGGAGCTATTGTCAAACTTTGAACGGGCGAGAAGGGGTGCCTACCGCTCGATCTGGGAGGCTCGGCCCCCGTCGAAATGTACGAGTGCCAAGTGGGCCACTTTTGGTAAGCAGAACTGGCGCTGTGGGATGAACCAAACGCCGGGTTAAGGCGCCCGATCGTCACGCTCAGCAGAACCCACAAAAGGCGTCCATCGGTAAAGACAGCAGGACGGTGACCATGGAAGTCGGTACCCGCCAAGGAGTGTGTAACAACTCACCTGCCGAATTGGTGGGCCCTGAAAATGGATGGCGCTGTAGCGTGCAGCCTACACCCGGCCGTCTCGGCAATTCCTCGCGGCCTGCCGCCGGGGACTGACCGAAGCCGAGACGAGTAGGAGGGTCGCCGCGGTCAGCGCTGAAGCCTTAGACGCGAGTCTGGGTGTAGCGGCCGCGGGTGCCGATCTTGGTGGTAGTAGCAAATATTCGAGCGAGAACCTCGAAGGCCGAAGTGGAGAAGGGTTCCGCGTTGCTCCTTCGATCGGCCGCGGGTTAGTCGGTCCTAAGGCCTGGGAGAAATCCTACGGGAAGCGGGACGTTTTTTGTTTCATCACAAGAAGAGAGTCTCACCCAATGCACGGGCCGAAAGGGAAACGGGTTAGGATTCCCGTACCCGAAGGCGGAGCACAAGCGGTGACGCAAAGAAGGTCGGATACGCCGTCGGGAGAGTCGAGAAGAGTTAACTTTTCTTTTTGAGGTGCGCTCGCTGACCCTGGAAGCGGTTCTGCCGGAGATAGGGAGCGAGAGCAATCAACTTTATCCGCAAAGCCGGCTCCAGCGGGGGCCTGTTCGGCTACGACTCGACGGTCCTTGAAACTCCGACGGCTAAACATTTTTCTTCTTTGTTAGGGAAATATCTATCACACGCTCTCGCCTCGGGCCGTACCTCAATCCGCCGCAGGTCTCCAAGGTTCGCAGCCTCTGGTCGATAGAACAATGTAGGTAAGGGAAGTCGGCAAAATGGATCCGTAACTTCGGGAGAAGGATTGGCTCTGAGGGCCGAGCGACCCGCTGCTAGCTTCGGAAGAGGGAATCCTAGAGCGGGAGTCCGCCAGGTGGCATATTAATTTGGACTTGGGCGCACCGAACGGCGAACGTTCTACCCTCGGAAGGGCAGGCGGACGGAGCGGGGTAGGGGCGACTCTCCCCGTTTTCGGCACGGGCGCGAGGAACGGCTCGATCAGAACTGGCACGGTCCGGGGGAATCCGACTGTTTAGTAAAAACATAGCGTCTCGAAGGCCGGAGATCGGTGTTGACGGGACGTGATTTCTGCCCAGTGCTCTGAATGTCACGGTGAAGAAATTTACGGAAGCGCGGGTAAACGGCGGGAGTAACTATGACTCTCTTAAGGTAGCCAAATGCCT
>JAZGQO010000042.1:0-41188 GCA_036850965.1 Patella caerulea | reverse complement strand
TTTTCTGATTGCGTGCCCTGTAGAATTGTTACATATCTATTGTAATGTCTAATAAGCTCTGCTGTCCTTCCAAAATAAACTCAGGTTTCTGGTAAATTCCCTGTTCAGTGTTATTAGGTAAAAGCCTTTCTTTGATGCCAATCTTCGGTATAGTGAGTTAATTTGCCTTGTATCCGCATTAAATCGAGGGGTCACTTCAGAAAAATGATCTTTGGTATGTTCAGACGCACCCCTTATATAATCCCTAATATTAATAATGTCATACTCAATGTCCGCAAGGGATCTTCGCTAATTTACGTCGTTTCCCCCTACCTGTATCATTATGTCCGAAAACTGTGGATAGAGAGAGAGAGAAATGGTGTTTAACGTCCACTCGACACAAACTAGGTCATTTTGGGACTAACATATGGTTGCAATTTTATTTCAACAATTCGCTTGCGCGTAGGGAAACCCACGAGGTTGAGAAGTCGCCCCTATCTCCATGCCACATACGCTCACACCAAGGCTCGAAACCACAGCCGCAAGCCAGAGGTGACCGGCCAGCTAGAGCTCAAAGCGCGGCACTCTAGACCACTAGGCTACCCCCCCCCCCCCGAAAACTGTGGAAGGTGAAGTCCTGACAGTGCATTAAATATCACAGGTAATGTAGCACATTTAATTGTTTCAACCTGAACATTTTTTTTCAATTAACTCCTGATGAGTATTTTATTGCCGGTAGTTAAATTGTTTACAGGTTTCACATTGGGGGTTTTAAGTAGAGGAGGTTTGTTGGTACTTGTATTGGTAGTAGGTTTCGGTTCTGGTTTATTAGATTCAGTTGTTGAAATGTCTTTAATCTGTTGTACAAGTATTCCTATTTGTTCTTGAAGACTGTTTACTTTCTTTTCCAGTTCAGCGACTCTGGACAAAGTACCATGGTCATTTACCCTCCTACTGACATTTCTGACAGGTGTAGAGGAGTGGATTGGACACATAGTTGGCAGTGAGGCATAACTACTACTCTAAGTTGGTGGTATAATTGCTTCCTCAGATGTAGCAGCCTCCAGTTCCACGTCTTCTACCCTAGAATTTGAATTTTTGGCAAGAGAAATTACATGAAATCGCTCCAAAAATAAAGGAAACTGGTCGTTGTACCATTTTAAAGTTGCCGCTCCTTGAATATGTAAAAGTCAAGACGATCGGTAGAGAGTTAAAACAACTTTTTTCTTTTCAAGATAGCCTGTCATTACATTTCCATTTTTGCCCCGGTCTTAAAATGTTTGTGAAACGTAGTGATTTAATAATAAATTTTCGAAAATGTTGAAATATATTTCCTTTTTAAATCCAACGGTTAAACTGCATGTTTTATCTGTGTGGTTTGTCACAGTAAAAATTTCCTCTTCACTAAGATGTACATTATCGTCTGCTTTCGACCCAAAAGAATATATAGATCCAATTAATGATGTGTACACACTTAACAAAATAGAATTTGTCATGTTTAAAGTTATCTTCCAAAATCAGAATTAATAAATAAATAAGATAGTTGATTGTTTTGGTGGATAATTAATAGAGCCAACACACTAAGTAGTACCACAATAGTAGTAGAAGTAAGAAGTATATAATAATACTAAAATTTGTCCTTAAAAATGTATTTACAATTTGTCACATCCAAATATAATAGAAATCCAATCATTAAGTCCAAGATTAAAGCACTTTTATCAAAATTAACCTTAAAATTTGATTTTATCTTTGAGAGCACAATTTACTCGGCGGCCATCTTGATGCTCTAAAAAAGAAAGAAAAATTGACGATGATCATTTATTATCAGTTAATACATTGTTTAAGTCGAACATTAAAGATACCGTCTCATGTACAAATTGGGTGATTCGATGATATATTTGGACTAAAAACATATTAAAACTAAATAATCTATTAAAATTTGCAACAAATCCTTCTCAAAACGGGGGTCACGGTTGCTAAGTTAGTAAGACTCTCACTCTCTAGCCTGGAGGTCCGGTTTTCGATTCCTGCATTGGCAGAGAACGTAAATTCAGATTTTCCGACGTAGTACACCCTTGCTAGTGATGCAGGACGAAAAACCTTTCTAAAGTTTCTCCATTTTTGATAACCAAGGGCGTCGCTGGCTTGGCTGGTGAGCCCAAGGCTATTAAAAAACTTAAGAATGGAACATTACTGATAGAATGTGCCAAGGAGCAGCATGCTACCATGCTGCTTAAATCAACGTCTTTGGCAGACATCCCTATCAAGGTGTCTCCACATAGGTCACTGAATTCAAGTAGAGGAGTAATTAGATGTCGGGATCTTGAAGGCAGCAGTGAGGATGAAATGGTGCAGTACCTTTCATCTCAAGGCGTCTCACATGTAAAAAGAATTAGTGTACGCCGAGGAGATAAGGTGATTGCCACAAGCACCTATATCCTCACATTCGATCGTCCCGAGATACCAAAGACTCTCAAAGCAGGTTATCTAAACATACCTGTGGATTCGTATATTTCCAACTCTCTTCGTTGTTATAAGTGCCAAAAGTTTGGACACAGCAAGACCGTCTGTAGAGGTAAAGACACCTGCGCTCGCTGTGGTCATGATGGCCACGAGAGGGCTACCTGCCAGGCGGATTTCTGTTGTGTCAATTGCAAGGGTAAGCACTTTGCTTACTCTCGCGAATGTCCTATTTGGCAAAAAGAGAAACGAATCCAACAGGTTATGTCTGAACGGAAAATGTCATACTTTGATGCTAAAAAGCAAGTAGAACTTTCTACACTTTTTCCCATTGCACCACAAGGGAAAACTTACTCAAGTGTAGCCAAAGTTTCTACTAGAACCATTTCTGTTCAGACAGATTTAACCTGGCATGAAAAAGAGGACATGCCTAAAGTAATATCATCAGATCATTTTAAAGGGGTATCGGGCTCATCACAAACGAGTGAGAGCTCGACTATAATTCCACGAGAAAACCATGCAGAAGGTGGGGGTCGGCAGATCAAGTTCATCTCGGGAGGATTTTATGGACTTTTCGGTTCTCACATCTCTTATTGCTATGTAATGAGGTGGACCTTAATGTTTTAAGTACAGTCTTTCAATTGGATGAAGTCATTTTAGTTCTCATGTGTGGGATATGTGCCACATTCAATGGCCAAAAATGAAGAAAAACCTCAATTTTCTGCGGTCCCGGGCGCGGCCATCTTGCATTGGATACCAAGCTTCATCAAATAGACCAGTTTTGCTCGAGCCGGTTTACTGCTGCTACCAGCGAGCATGGGCGAATGATTTGGCAAAGAATTGGAGAAAGCTGACTTACCATGTATGAAAGTAGTTGACCATTTCATAGAGAATCAGAGATTACATAGGGAAAATTCACCAACTTTGACATATGATTTCGCATTGAATGAAACGAGGTGACAGAGATTTTATTTCTTATATCAATAGAGGGGGTCAAGCTGTGCATAAAACCATTTCGATATTTTGACCCACCCCCGCATCATAGAAAATAGGGCTAATCTTCGAAGGTGTATATTTTCTACTTTATTCGCCATATGTTACCTTTTTGCTGACCATTACTCCCAGAGAATAGATGTGACCTTAAGGTCTGTATATTGGGGCACAGGAAGACCTCCACTAACATCACCAACCACCACTAATTTCATCCAAACCATAGACTCACCAGAATAAGTGGCTGAAAATTGACCAAAATTGACCTGAAAAAGGGCAAAATTGGCCAAAAATCAGCCCGAGGCTGTATCTCAATAACGGTTAAATTTTGAGATCGGTTCTTCTGGCTGTGAAGTAGTCTCAAGGAGTCCATAAAATCCCCCCAAGATGAACTCGATCTGCCGACCCCCCACCTTCCCGATTCTGCATGATTTTGCATGGTTTTCTCATGGAATGACACTTAATACTTTGCCTGGCGAGGGTCCACCTTCCTTGCCTCAATCTGAAGTTGTTGGGCTCGTTCCTAACACTTCATCAAAGACCGGCAAGGGGTCATCTCCCTCGCCTCCCCTTGAACCTGTCATCCTTGATTCCAGTTCTTCTGGGTCAGGATCACAGTCAAAGGGTAATTCTTCATCCAAAAAAGAAAAGCTAGCAAAGTTTAAAGAGGGAGGAAAGAAGGGTTCAAAAGACCCTATCTCCCTCTATAATAGATATGGGGATGATCTGATGGACGGTGTTGCCTATGCAGATGTCCATACGGACCCGCATGGGAAGCCGCCAAAAAATAAAATTCCCTGACAATGTTAAATTCCATTATTCAATGGAATTGTCGTGGTTTAAAACCAAATTTTAATGAAGTCCAATTATTAATTCAAAAACACAATCCTTTAGCTATTTGTTTACAGGAAACTTTTTTACGGAACTCTGACATTTTGTCTTTTCGACATTTTGTTGGTTATCATCACCATTCAGTTGGTGATGGTAGAGCTCATGGGGGTGTTTCTATTATTCTTAATGGAGATATCCCTCAAAGTCAAGTCACCCTCAACTCGCCTTTACAGGCAGTTGCAGTTAGGGTGACTTTGCATGTTCCTATAACACTCTGCTCTGTATATCTTCCACCAAGTTTGCATCTTAACCCCAGAGATCTCGATGACCTTATTGCACAACTTCCCCTTCCGTTTATTATTACGGGTGATTTCAATGGTCATCATTCACTCTGGGGTAGTCCAGATGATAACAACAGAGGTAAACAAATAGCAGACTTCATTAATCTTAATAATTTGTGTTTATTAAATGATGACTCGCCTACTTATCTACATCCTGCCACAGCTTCTTTTTCTTCCCTGGATCTCACCATTTGCTCCCCAGTCCTGTTTCAGGATTTTACATGGAGAGTAAATGAGGATCTATGTGGTAGTGACCACTTTCCTATCATAATTGATAATAATGGTCCATCTCCGGTCGAAAGACCCCAGAGGTGGAAGTTGCATATGGCTGATTGGGCTCTATTTGAATCTTTGTGTCTCTTCTCTTTTGATACAAAAGAGTTAGAAGATGCAGATGAGCCCATGGCCTTATTCACTTCCATTCTTCAAGATGTAGCTGAGCAGGCGATTCCAAAAACCACGACAGAACCAAAACGTTTCAATAAACCATGGTTTAACGATGATTGCAAATCCGCTCTTAAAGAGCGTGATCGTATCCTGAGACGATTAAAGAATCATCCTTCCATGAAGAATATTGCGGCATTCCAAATGGTCCGGGCGAAGGCCCGTAGAACCATACGTCAAGCAAAGACATGTTCATGACAGGATTATGTCTCCAAGATCAATTCCCGTACCACATCCAAATCGGTATGGGATAGGATTCGTAGGATTAAAGGTAAAAGTAGTGCATTATCAGTAAACCATCTAAATGTTGATAATACCACCTTAACAACATTTCCTGATATTGCTAATTCTCTGGCCAGTACATTTTCATATAATTCATCATCCAGTTTCTCCTCAGATGCTTTTCGGGGCATTAGGCAACAACAGGAGAAAGGGCGACTTAATTTTAAGTCCCGCAATGATGAATGTTATAATGATCGTTTTTCCATTGCAGAGCTCCGTGATTCGTTAAGGCGAGCTCGGGATACTGCAACTGGTCCAGATGAAATACACTACCAAATTTTAAAACATTTACCTTTTCCCACACTCTTAATCTTACTGGATCTTTTCAACCGGATTTGGGTTGATGGGAATTTCCCTCCTTCGTGGCACGAAGCCACAATAATTCCCATCCCTAAACCAGGAAAAGATCATACGAATCCTACCAACTATCGTCCGATCGCTTTAACTAGCTGTATTTGCAAAACCATGGATAGATTGATCAATCGAAGGCTTGTTTGGTACCTAGAGTCCAACAACCTCATTACTGACCTCCAATGTGGATTTCGGTCCCAAAGGAGCACTCTTGATCATCTCGTTAGATTTGAAACGTTCGTCAGGGATGCTTTCATCCAGAAGCAACATTTAGTTGCAATATTTTTATACGCCCACATTTTCATGTGGACGTATTATGTCGTCGCCCCTGTCCGTCCGGACGTCCGTCCGTCCGTCCGGACGTCCGTCCGTCCGTCCGTCCGGACGTCCGTCCGGACGTCCGTCCGTCCACAATTTGTTTGTGGACCCTCTACAGGTCACAATTCTTATCCAATTTTGACGAAACTTGAAATATAGGTTTATCCCCATAAGATCTCGGTTCCTTTCGATATTGGCATGTATCGGATCAAAACTTCAAGGATTATGGCCCCTGATTGTACGAAAAATCACGTTTTTAGCTTGTGGACCCTATAGAGGTCACAATTTTGAACCGATTTTGATGAAACTTGACATGCATGTTTGTAACCCAAAGATCTTGGTTCCTTTCGATATTTGCGGCTATCGGAATGTAATTTCCTGAATTATGGCCCCTGATTGTCCGAAAAATCACCCTTTTTAGCTTGTGGTCCCTCTGGAGGTCACAATTATTATTCGATTTAAAAAACCGTTTGATTATATCACCGTTACACCCTAAGGGAGGTTGAGTTCGAATTTCGGGAAAATCGGACGAAAATTGCCATACAAAATGGCCGCCGTTTGTACGCGAATACTGTTAAAAAATGGTATATCAAGATTGTGGACCCTGTGGAGGTCACAATTTTGATTCGATTTTGATGAAACTTCAAATTCATGGTTATAACCCAAAGATCTTGCTTCCTTTCGATATTTGCGCATATCGGATCGTAACTTCCTGAATTATGGCCCCTGATTATACGCAAAATCGCCTTTTTTTTAGCTTGGAGGTCACAATTATTATTCGATTTAAAAAACCGTTTGATTATATCACCGTTACACCCTAAGGAAGGTTGAGTTCGAATTTTGGGAAAATCGGACGAAAATTGCCATACAAAATGGCCGCCGTTTGTATGCGAATACTGTTAAAAAATGGTATATCAAGGTTGTGGACCCTGTGGAGGTCACAATTTTGATTCGATTTTGATGAAACTTGAAATTCATGGTTATAACCCAAAGATCTTGCTTCCTTTTGATATTTGCGCATATCGGATCGTAACTTCCTGAATTATGGCCCCTGATTATACGCAAAATTGCCTTTTTTTTAGCTTGGCGGTCACAATTATTATCCGATTTAAAAAAACGTTTGATTATATTACTGTTACACCGTAAGGAAGGTTGAGTTCGAATTTCGGGAAAATCAGACCAAAATTGCCACACAAAATGGCCGCCGTTTGTACGCGAATACTGTTAAAAAATGGTATATCAAGGTTGTGGACGCTGTAAAGGTCACAATTTTAATTCAATTTTGATGAAACTTGAAATTCATGGTTATAACCCAAAGATCTTGGTTCTTTTCGATATTTGCGCATATCGGATCGTAACTTCCTGAATTATGGCCCCTGGTTATACGCAAAATCCCCCTTTCTTTAGCTTGTGGTCCCTCTGGAGGTCACAATTATTATCCAATTTAAAAAAACGTTTGATTATATCACCGTTGCAATGTAAGGAAGGTTGAGTTTGAATTTCGGGAAAATCGGACCAAAATTGACAGACAAAATGGCCGCCGTTTGTACGCGAATACTGTTAAAAAAATGATATATCATGATTGTGGAGCCTGTATAGGTCACAATTTTAATTCGATTTTGATGAGGATGGTTGAGTTCTAATTTCGTGAAAATCGTACCAAAATTGCCGGACGAAATGGTCGCCTTTTGTACGCGAATAGTGTAAAAATATGGTATATCATGGTTGTGGACTCTCTACAGGTCACAATTTTTATCCGATTTTTATCATGGTTGTGGACTCTCTACAGGTCACAATTCTTATCCGATTTTGATGAAAAGTCACATTTCTAGGTTGTGTACCGTCACACCATAATCATTGTCGGTTTCGAATTTCATTAATATCAGACTGGAACTGACCAACTAAATGGCTGCTCCCAATACAGTATGAAATACAGGACTTAAAGATGTAGGAAAAATCACTTTCGGTATTGCTTGTTCTCTGTCCATCTTTCGAAAATGTGGGCGTATCCTGCCTGGCAGTGCCAGCCTATCTTTTGATCTGGAGAAAGCTTATGATACTACATGGAAACATGGTATCATGCGCGACCTCCATAACCTCGGCCTACGAGGTCGCTTACCTATCTTCATTAAAAATTTCCTGGAAGATAGGTCATTTAAGGTACGACTGGGATCAATATTCTCTGACCCATTTCCTCAGGAAATGGGAGTTCCTCAGGGAAGTATTTTATCTCCAACACTTTTTGCAATTAAAATTAACTCTATCCCAGCGTGCCTTAAACCAGGTACAAATGGCGCTCTCTATGTTGATGACTTTCAGATGTGCTATGGTTCTACAGACATGCGGATAATCGAACGTAAGTTGCAGCTTTGTTTGAATTCACTTCAACAATGGGCAACCGAAAATGAATTTCGTTTTTCGAAATCCAAGACTGTCTGCATGCATTTCTGTCAGAAACGAGGTTTGCATCCAGATCCAGAACTTTTCTTGGATGGCAACCGCCTTCCAGTTGTGGATGAAACCAAATTTCTGGGGCTGATATTTGATAAGAAATTATCATTTATCCCCCATATTAAAAACCTAAAAAAGAAATGTCTGAAAGCCCTCAACATATTGAGAGTGTTATCAAATACTGACTGGGGAGCAGACCGTAAGGTCATGCTCAGATTATATCGAGCTTTAATAAGATCAAAACTCGATTATGGGTGTATTGTGTATGGGTCTGCCCGCGAGTCTTATCTCAAAGAGCTCGACACCATACACAACCAGGGACTTATAATCAGTTTAGGAGCATTTCGTACATCTCCAGTGGACAGTTTATACGTCGAGGCGCATGAGCCCTCACTGCACAACAGACGTGATAAACTGGCCCTGCAGTATGCTACGAAAATTGCATCTCTTCCAAATCATATTTCATTTAACACCATATTTAGACCATTACATGAGCATTTATATGTTAAAGACTAATGTTGTTCCATCATTTGGTATTCGCATACAACCCCTTTTGTCTGGGGCTGGTATCAGCCTAGACAGTATTGCGAATACCCCTGTCTTTACGACTCCACCATGGGCTATATCTCCCCCAAAGATCGATTTCGATCTTACTCAACATAAAAAGAGAGATACTAGTTCTACGGTGTTCCAATCTCTCTTTAGAGAGTTAAGGTCTAAGTATGGTGATTATGCTCCTATTTACACGGATGGTTCTAAGGACGGTGATCGGGTAGCTTCGGCTACCGTGACGCCATCTGAGACCATTTCTGTGTGTCTTCCACCTGCTGCTTCAATATTTACAGCTGAGCTCCGGGCCATTCTTCAAGCCTTGGAGTTCATACAATCCTCTTCATCATTAAAGCATATCATCTTTACTGATTCTCTGTCCTCGCTTCAAGCAATTAACAATAAACAGCTTGAACACCCATTAGTAGCAGATGTTTATCGTCTGCTACTATCTTACGAGTTCAACAGCAAAGACGTTGTCTTTTGCTGGCTCCCCAGTCACGTAGATATAAGGGGGAATGATCAAGCAGATTTAGCTGCCAAAGCTGCTTTAGATCTTCCCCAATCAAACATTTTAATTCCATATAAAGATTTTAAAACTTGTATAAATCATTTTATTTATGGCCGCTGGCAACGGTCTTGGGATCTTGCAGGCACAAACAAACTTCATCATATTGAAGATTTAAAATCTGAAAATGGTAATAAAAATTGTGATATGGGAAGATCTAACGCAGACTTGGCAGCTAAGTCTGCTTCATCATTCCCTTTAATATCAACATGACTGGGGAGCCAGCAAAGGACCGTGTCCTTGCCGTTAAACTCGTGTGACAGTAGCAGACGATATATGTCTGCTACTAAAGGGTGTACAAGCTGCTTATTGTTTATTGCCTGTAAAGAGGACAAAGAATCAGTAAATATAACATGTTTTAAAGATGAAGAGGATGAGGATTGAATGAACTCCAGTGCCTGAAAGATGGCCTGGAGCTCAGCAGTAAATATTGATGCAGCAGGAGGAAGGCGAACAGAAATGGTCTCAGATGGCGTGACAGTAGCCGAAGCTACCCGATCGTCATCTTTGGAACCATCTGTATAAATTGGAGCATAATCACCATATTTAGACCTCAACTCTGCGAAGAGAGTTTGAAACACTGTGGAAATAGTATCTTTCTTCCTATTTTTTGTAAGATCTAGATCGATCTTAGGAGGAGATACAGACCATGGTGGTGACCCAAAGAAAGGGGTATTCGCAATACTGTCATGACTTATACCAGCCTCTGACAAAAGGGGTTGAATGCGAATACCAAATGGTGGAATAGTATTAGTCTTCATCAGATACAAATCGTCCCATGAGCAACACAAGGTCGTAAGTGACCATTTAGTAAAAAATGAGTTATTAATAAAAATGAACAATACAGTGTCGCCCCCTTTCGCTCATAAGCAATGGTAGTAAGTAACCAAAAATTATAGATGGATGAACCCGATAATACATGGGAGCAAGTGCCAAGTTCTGATGGTGAAGAGTAACACAAGGCCGTAAGTGCACACGACTGACTAACACAAGGTTGTAAGTGACATCTGAGCATGAGCAGATGGTACTTCCTATCTAGCCCATGGCCAACATGAACACAGCACAGAATACAAAATTAAGTTTTATGCAAGTTATTGATGCAATTACAGAATCTGATTCAGAGGAGTGTATCTCCTCGCAAGATGAATATAATCCTTCGGAGATCAGCTCGGAGAGCAGCAGTGATGATGCAGGTAAACGTAGCCTAACACTTTAGCATCCACTCAGGCTAAGCTAGGCCTAGCGTGCTACATTTTAGCCTATATATTTGTAAAAACGCTTCAGACCGCCGTTTATCTCTCTATCAAGGAGGGTAGGGCATCCAGAATCAATTAATATCTTTATTCACATAATCATTGTTGTTTTTATGGAGAAAAAAATCAGAATATCAGTACTGGTAAATTTATGTTAAATAATGTTCGTCCCTTAGAAACCTTTAAAGTCATTTGTTGAGTATCGAATTCTCGTTTTAAACATTACGCAGCCCATATTTTAGTTGTAATATTGTAATAAAAATAACAACAATGATTTTGAAAACGAGATCGATCATTTTATATGTGACATTTCGGACGTATGGGCCTAATGTAGGTTAAGGCCTCGGAGTGGTGGAGAAATGGTTAACGTCATGTGGCGTGGTTTCGAGTCCCCACTTGGGCGTGACAGGATTATCTTATAAACCATATTATTTTATGTATATTTTGGAGGTATGGGCCTAGTAGGCTAAGGCCCGGGGGTGATGGGGAAAAGGTCAATGCTTGCGTGTTTGGTCATAAAATCTGTGGTTTCTTTTCCTGCTTGTATGTGACAAGGATTAGGGTCGCCTGTTCAACATTGTGTGTTTCTTCCCACTGCTAAAGACCCCTAGCTAGTTAGTCAAATAAAATTGAACCATATTTTAGTTCCAGTAACACCATTTCTCGCGTTCGTTAGGGCCCCGTGTGTATAGGCTACAACATTATGCTATTGGTTCAGTCCTCAAGTTTCGACTTGCTTATCTAACATAAACTTATCTTTTTGTCTTACAGAACCCTCACGTACACCAAAAAAAAGGTCCAAGCTGATAAATAAAGCGAGTCCTAGAGCCAAAATACTAGTTCCTATGTCCAGGCCCTTACAACTTCCTGATACAGTGCTAACTGCTTCAACTTCGGAGAATACACTGCTGACGCCAATTGTTGAGGACCCCAGAGTACAGGTCACAGCTACTTCGAAAGAGGCTAACCCAACACTGACAGTCACAGACATCAACGAAACTGACTAAGCAGTTGAGACGGCTTTCAACCCAGTAAACGAAACTGACCCTGCTCCGGCATATAAACAAATGAGAGGGCGTAAACGTGAAAGAAATGAGTTTGACTGGAAACAAAATGTCCGAAAGAGAGCCCGAAATTCGGGAGAAGAATATGTGACTAGACGAGGAAAGGAAGTCGAGCGCCGCAAAATAACCTTTCATCTTTGTGGAAAGTGTGTCAATAACTGCAACAACGCAGTTCCCAATGAGACACGTGAAATTCTGTTTCATAACTATTGGCACCTCGGAGACAGACAACGACAAAGAGACTATATTTCGGCACATGTTTTATCTAAAGATACAAAACGAAAGAAGGCAATTAACAGTCGTAGAAAACAGACCCTGCATTACTTCTTCACTATTGATGGTAAAAAGGTTAAGGTTTGCAAGGCAGTTTTTCTTTCTACTCTAGGGATTGGTGAGAAGACAGTTTCCTATACAGTTAAGCACCGAAATTCCATAGGGCTTGCTCAAACTGATAAACGTGGAAGGCACACCCCCGGTATTAAACTACCTGACAGTGTACGTGAACGCGTACGAACTCATATTAGGTCCTTTCCGTGCATGGAATCACACTATGCACGACAGAAATTCAGGGATACAAAACGATTTCTGGAAAAGGACATGAATATCAAACAGATGTATGAATTGTTCTGTCAAAAGTTTGCAGATGAACCCCAGAAACTTGTCAAAGAAAAGTATTATCGCGATGTGATTAAAGCTGACTTTCCTGACCTTGCTTTCCATAAACCCAAAAAAGACGTATGTAACTTTTGTTTCACTTTTAGCAACAAAAATGAAGATGAAAAACAAGGCCAGAAATCAGAGTTTGATAAGCACCACAGTCGAAAGCAGCGAGTGAGAGAGTTGAAGGCCGAGCATAAGCTTTTGGCTCATGAAGACCCTTCTGTTGTTGCGGCTACGTTTGATCTCGAACAAGTTTTACTTTGCCCAAAGCTCGATGTGTCCTCGCTGTTTTACCGTCGCAAACTTGCCACTTACAATCTTACTACTTATAGCCTTGGTGACCATAATGTAACATGCTATATGTGGCATGAAGGAGAGGCCGGTCGGGGCAGTTGTGAGATTGCAACTTGCTTGAATAGATTTTTCAAATCAATGCCAGATGGAGTTAAGCGTGTCATACTTCATTCTGACACCTGCTCAGGTCAAAATAGAAATCAGTTTTTCTCCACTATGTGCCTGAATACTGTCCAAACTAGTGCTATTGAAACCATTGACCACATTTACTTGGAGTCAGGCCATAGTCAAATGGAATGCGATTCCGCTCACTCTACCATCGAGTCTGCCTTGAAGAAAAAGGATGTGTATTGTCCCACTGATTTGTATCAGATTGTTGGTATGGCCCGGCGCAAAAACCCATTCAAGGTTGAAATTTTATCAACGAAGGATATTTTGGACTTTAAACTTCTGTCCAAAGTAGTTATGAGAAACCGATCGCGTGATTCAGTAGGCAACCCAGTCCAATGGATGAAATTAAAATGGATGCGCTACTCAAAGGAAACCCCGGACGTAATTCAGTTTAAATATGATTATGACGATGCGTTTAGTCACCTCAGGGTAACTCAAGCCACACGAGGCCGACCACAAGCGCCATGGAGCAATGAAATTGATTCCGTTTATCAGGAACCCCCTGCTTTGTCAAAAGCTAAATACGATGACTTACAGTACCTCTGCAACTCCCTTGCCATTCCTCCCGCCTATCACCCTTTTTACCAAAGTCTTCGATATGATGGGCAGATGATCGATCGACTCGCTGAACCTGATATTCTAGATGCAACGGAAGTTTCAACAGACGAAAACAATTAAATAGTAATAAAAACTTTAAATCAACATTGGTCTTAAGTTGTAGATTTTCAATCATTGCCATACATAACAGAGTATGAAAAGGTCGTAAGTGAAATTTTGGCACCAGGGGCGCCCAAATGAAATAGTGATTGTTCTTATTTCATGCGCATTCATGTTACTGTAAACATTCTGAAAAAGGGTGAAAAAATTATTTTTTTTTTGATTTTTCAGGCGATTTCAAACTTTAAAATGCTTTTTTCTCCAAAACTACCAAATGTCACTTATGACCTTGTGTTGCTCATGGGACGAAATGCTCATGAAGAGGTCTAAATATGGTGTTAAATGAAATGTGATGAGGCAGAGATGCAATTTTTGTGGCATACTGCAGTGCAAGCTTATCACGTCTGAAGTGCAATGAGGGCTCTTGCGCCTCGACGTATAAACTCTGCACTGGAGATGTTCGGAATGCTCCTAAACTGATCCCTAGCTCTTTGAGATACGACTCGCGGGCAGACCCATACACAATACACCCATAATCGAGTTTAGATCGTATTAATGCTCGATACAATCTGAGCAGGACCTTACGATCTGCTCCCCAGTCAGTGTTTGATAAGACTCTCAATATGTTGAGGGCTTTCAGACATTTTTTCTTGAGGAATTTGATATGGGGGATAAATGATAATTTCTTATCAAATATCAAACCCAAGAATTTCGTTTCATCTACAACTGGAATGGGACTACCATCCAGTGTAAGTTCCGGATCAGGATGTAAACCTCTTCTTTGACAAAAGTGCATGCAGACAGTCTTGGATTTCGAAAAACGAAATCCATTGTCAGTTGCCCATCGTTGAATAGAATTCAAGCAAAGCTGCAACTGACGTTCGATTGTCTGCATACTTGTCGATCCGTAACACATCTGAAAGTCATCAACATAAAGAGAGCCGTCGACCCCGCGTTTAAGGCACGTCGGTATGGTATTTATTTTGATAGAAAAAAGTGTGAGAGATAAGATACTTCCCTGAGGAACCCCCATTTCCCGCAGAAAGGGGTCAGAGAATATTGATCCTAAACGTACCTTAAACGACCTATCTTCTAAGAAGTTTTTAATGAAGATAGGTAAGCGACCCCGCAAACCGAGGTTATGCAGGTCGCGCATGATACCATATTTCCATGTGGTATCATAAGCTTTCTCCAGATCAAAGAATATAGCAACTAAATGTTGTTTCTGGATGAAAGCATCCCTGACAAACGTTTCAAATCGAACGAGATGATCAAGAGTGCTCCTTTGGGACCGAAATCCACATTGGAGGTTGTGACAGTATTACATTAGTTCTTTAATCGGGTTCTTTGATGACAACACTGGTGTGACTTCAAATATAATACTTTTATTCTGCTTCTTACAATAGGTACAAACATCGTGATGTAAACGACCGTAGAACTAACTATATGGAAGGGGTCATGACTTAATTAGCTTGGCTTAGCACGAGAGTGCTAACTCCAGAAGCTCTCGTCTCGTGCTAAGGTGCCCATGGCCTTCGCTCAGTCCTGGCCGGACCTAACTCCTAGCCCTGCCTGGACCTCACTAGTATCCATTAGGTACCTTCATCTAGGCGCCCGCCTAGCATGGCCTCCTGGACCTGACTCGAGATTCGTTTCTGTTCTGAGTTTATAAACATATTCGAGACAAAGGAGCTCATTAGACACCTGTCTAATGTATCAAGCATCATATGAAGGTTTAACATTCAATATAGTTTATCAGACAAAGAAAGTTAGATAAGACATGCCAACAACAAGTTATAGTTACGCAATGACATAAGGAATACTACCAAGATCTCCAGTCGGGGGTTGATAGCAACAGGTTTATGTTACAATCACTTACACGTAATTTAATATGGCAGGACGCTTCTATGACATATGTCAATGTGTTATATACCTCTCTTTGTTTGAAATGAAATGAAATGAAATGTTGTTTAAAGGCACGTCAGCTCCAACCGGGCCATATTGCGCCAAACATGATGAAATTATCGAGACAAATTAAAACAATATCACAGGGATGTATTTATATATGTAAATAAAAACAAATATCACAGAAAATATAACTAAAAATAAATATATCAATTACATTACATATATAAATATTTAAAATGCAGTATACGATAAATATATACAATTAAAATTTTGAATAAAAATTTGTCTCTCTTAAAAATGCTAGCAATTTATCATAAAGCTCCGGTTGTGCAAATAGCTGACGGTAGTACTTAGATCTAATATTCTTGAGATGCTTGCACTCAATCAAAATGTGCTTCACTGTCAAAGGAACATGACAGTGTTGACATTCTGGTTGAGGCTCTCGCTTTAAGATGAAAATATGTGTTAAAAAAGTATGACCTATGCGAGAGCGACACAAGACAACTTCATCTCTCCTGTTAGTTCTATAGGAGTTGGGCCATTCTCCTAAGAGAGGCTTGATGTTATGAAGTTTGTTTGTGCCTGCAAGATCCCAAGACCGTTGCCAGCGGTCATAAATAATATGATTTATTGAAGATTTAAAATCCTTATAAGGAATTAAAAAGTGTGATTGGGGAAGATCTAAAGCAGCTTTGGCAGCAAAATCTGCTAGATCATTCCCCCTTATATCTACGTGACTGGGGAGCCAGCAGAAGACGACGTCTTTGCTGCTGAGCTCGTACGATAGTAGCAGACGATAGACATCTGCTACTAATGGGTGTTCAAGCTGTTTATTGTTAATTGCTTGTAAACAGGACAGAGAATCAGTAAAGATGATATGCTTTAAAGCTGACGAGGACTGAATGAACTCCAAGGCCTGAAGAATGGCCTGGAGTTCAGCTGTAAATATGGAAGCAGCAGGTGGGAGACACACGGAAATGGTCTCAGATGGCGTCACAGTAGCCGAAGCTACCCGATCACCATCCTTAGAACCATCTGTGTATATAGGAGCATAATCACCATACTTAGACCTTAACTCTCTAAAGAGAGATTGGAACACCGTAGAGCTAGTATCTCTCTTTTTATGTTGAGTAAGATCGAAATCGATCTTTGGGGGAGACATAGCCCACGGGGGAGTCCTAAAGACAGGGGTATTCGCAATACTGTCGAGGCTGATGCCAGCCTCAGACAAAAGGGGTTGTATGCGAATACCGAATGATGGAACAACATTCGTCTTTACCAGATACAAATGCTCATGAAGATGTCTAAATATGGTGTTAAATGAAATATGATTGGGAAGTGATGCAATTTTCGTAGCATACTGCAGGGGCAGTTTATCACGTCTGTTGTGCAATGAGGGCTCGTGCGCCTCGACGTATAAACTGTCCACTGGAGATGTACGAAATGCTCCTAAACTGATTCTAAGTCCTTGGTTGTGTATGGTGTCGAGCTCTTTGAGGTAAGACTCGCGGGCAGACCCATACACAATACACCCATAATCGAGTTTTGATCGAATTAATGCTCGATAAAATCGGAGCAAGACCTTACGGTCTGCTCCCCAGTCAGTATTTGATAAGACTCTCAATGTGTTGAGGGCTTTCAGACATTTCTTCTTTAGGTTTTTAATGTGGGGGATAAATGATAATTTCTTATCAAATATCAGCCCCAGAAATTTGGTTTCATCCACAACTGGAAGGCGATTGCCATCCAAATAAAGTTCTGGATCTGGATGCAAACCTCGTTTCTGACAGAAATGCATGCAGACAGTCTTGGATTTCGAAAAACGAAATCCATTTTCGGTTGCCCATTGTTGAAGTGAATTCAAACAAAGCTGCAACTTACGTTCGATTATCCGCATGTCTGTAGAACCATAGCACATCTGAAAGTCATCAACATAAAGAGTGCCATTAGTGCCTGGTTTAAGGCACGCTGGGATGGTATTAATTTTTATTGCAAATAGTGTTGGCGACAAAATACTTCCCTGTGGAACCCCCATTTCTTGAGGAAATGGGTCAGAGAAAATTGATCCCAGTCGTACCTTAAATGACCTATCTTCCAGGAAGTTTTTAATAAAGATAGGTAAGCGACCTCTTAGGCCGAGGTTATGGAGGTCGCGCATGATACCGTGTTTCCACGTAGTATCATATGCTTTCTCCAGATCGAAAAATATAGCAACTAAATGTTGCTTCTGGATGAAAGCGTCCCTGACGAACGTTTCAAATCTGACGAGATGATCAAGAGTGCTCCTTTGGGACCGAAATCCACATTGGAGGTCTGTAATGAGGTTGTTGGACTCGAGGTACCAAACAAGCCTTCGATTGATCAATCTCTCCATGGTTTTGCAAATACAGCTAGTTAAAGCGATCGGACGATAGTTAGTAGGATTCGTATGATCTTTACCCGGTTTAGGGATGGGAACTATTGTGGCTTCATGCCACGAAGGAGGGAAATTCCCATCAACCCAAATCCGGTTGAAAAGATCCAGTAAAATTAGAAGTGTTGGATAAGGTAAATGTTTTAAAATTTGATAGTGTATCTCATCTGGACCAGTTGCAGTGTCCCGAGCTCGCTTTAACGAGTCACGGAGCTCCGCAATGGAAAAACGATCATTATAGCATTCATCATTGCGGGACTTGAAATTAACTCTTTCGCTGCTGCAGGCGACTTTAGTCGACTAGACGGGTCGCTGCGGCAGGCGACTTTTGTCGACAAATTTGATGTAAATAGTTTAGTACAGTTGATGTCATTTTTTTTACAGCGCGTGAAACGTGTTACTAAAAATAGACACGGATGTCAACACTGTAAGTGGCGGAAGTTGAAGTTCTTTGTTTGTGTGAGAAAAAAAAGTTTTTAGTGGATTTTTAGATATGTAGTTTTAACCAAACCATTCCAAATTAGAACTATTTATAGCCAAACTGCTTAGCACTGAGGGCTACTGTCTTTTACTGCCACTCAGCAGCGAAAGAGTTAAGTCGCCTTTTCTCCTGTTGTTGTCTAATGCCTCGAAAGGCATCAGAATGAATGAATGAAATAGAGTTTTATGGCACATCAGCTCCAACTGGGCCATATTGCGCCAAACATGATGAATATTATGAGACAAATTAAATGATATCACATAAGGTATTTATGTACACAAATAAAAACAAATATCACAGTATACTAAATGTTGCTTCTGGATGAAAGCGTCCCTGACGAACGTTTCAAATCTGACGAGATGATCAAGAGTGCTCCTTTGGGACCGAAATCCACATTGGAGGTCTGTAATGAGGTTGTTGGACTCGAGGTACCAAACAAGCCTTCGATTGATCAATCTCTCCATGGTTTTGCAAATACAGCTAGTTAAAGCGATCGGACGATAGTTAGTAGGATTCGTATGATCTTTACCCGGTTTAGGGATGGGAACTATTGTGGCTTCATGCCACGAAGGAGGGAAATTCCCATCAACCCAAATCCGGTTGAAAAGATCCAGTAAAATTAGAAGTGTTGGATAAGGTAAATGTTTTAAAATTTGATAGTGTATCTCATCTGGACCAGTTGCAGTGTCCCGAGCTCGCTTTAACGAGTCACGGAGCTCCGCAATGGAAAAACGATCATTATAGCATTCATCATTGCGGGACTTGAAATTAAGTCGCCTTTTCTCCTGTTGTTGTCTAATGCCTCGAAAGGCATCAGAATGAATGAATGAAATAGAGTTTTATGGCACATCAGCTCCAACCGGGCCATATTGCGCCAAACATGATGAATATTATGAGACAAATTAAATGATATCACATAAGGTATTTATGTACACAAATAAAAACAAATATCACAGTATATTAAATAATTAAAAATAAAAGTCAACTTCATGTACATAAATAGTTAAAAGTGAAAAAATAAGGTGAATTATCTATTTACAATTAAAACTGGCGATAAAAATTTGTCTCTTTTAAAAAGTCTAGTACTTTGCAATATAGACCCGGTTGGGCAAATAATTGATTTAATGATTGGCAACGATAATATTTAGACCTGATGTCCTTAAGAAACTTGCACTCAATCAGAATGTGCTTAACTGTCAAAGAAACATGACAATGTTGACATTCTGGTTGAGGCTCTCGCTTTAAGATGAAAATATGTGTTAAAAAAGTATGACCTAAGCGAGAACGACACAAAACAACTTCATCCCTCCTGTTGGTTCTGTAGGAGTTTTGCCAATCTCCTAAGAGCGGCTTAATGTGATGAAGTTTGTTAGTGTCTGCAAGATCCCACGATCGTTGCCAACGGCCATAAATGAAACTATTTATGGAAGCTTTAAAATCTTTAAATGGTATTAAAAAGTGTGATTGGGGAAGATCTAAAGCAGCTTTGGCAGCAAAATCTGCTTGATCATTCCCCCTTATATCAACGTGACTGGGGAGCCAGCAAAAGACAACGTCTTTACTGCTGAGCTCATAAGATAGTAGCAGACGATAAACATCTGCCACTAATGGGTGTTCAAGATGTTTACTATTAATTGCTTGAAGCGAGGACAGAGAATCAGTAAAGATGATATACTTTAAATATGAAGAGAATTTAATGAACTCCAGGGCCTGGAGAATGGCCTGAAGCTCAGCTGTAAATATTGAAGCAGCAGGTGGAAGACACACAGAAATAGTCTCAGATGGCGTCACAGTAGCTGAAGCTACCCGATCACCATCTTTAGAACCATCTGTGTAAATAGGAGCATAATCACCATACTTAGACCTTAACTCTCTAAACAGAGATTGGAACACCGTAGAGCTAGTATCTCTCTTTTTATGTTGAGTAAGATCGAAATCGATCTTTGGAGGAGATATAGCCCACGGCGGAGTCCTAAAGACCGGGGTATTCGCAATACTGTCAAGGCTGATACCAGCCTCAGACAAAAGGGGTTGTATGCGAATACCGAATGATGGAACAACATTCGTCTTTACCAGATACAAATGCTCATGAAGAGGTCTAAATATGGTGTTAAATGAAATATGATTGGGAAGTGATGCAATTTTCGTAGCATACCGAAAGGCATCAGAGGAGAAATTGGATGATGAATTATATGAAAATGTACTGGCCAGAGAATTTGCAATATCAGGAAATGTTGTTATGGTGGTATTATCAACATTTAGATGGTTAACTGATAATGCACTACTTTTACCTTTAATCCTACGAATCCTATCCCATACCGACTTAGATGTGGTACGGGAATTAATCCTTGAGACATAACTCTCCCATGAAGATTTCTTTGCTTGACGTATGGTTCTACGAGCCTTCGCCCGGACCATTTGGTATGCCGCAATATTCTCCATGGAAGGATGGTTCTTTAATCGTCTCAGGATACGATCACGCTCTTTGAGAGCGGATTTGCAATCGTCGTTAAACCATGGTTTATTGAAACGTTTTGGTTCTGTCGTGGTTTTTGGAATCGCCTGCTCAGCTACATCTTGAAGAATTGAAGTGAATAAGGCCATGGGCTCATCTGCATCTTCTAACTCCTTTGTATCAAAGGAAAAGAGACACAAAGATTCAAATAGAGCCCAATCAGCCTTATGCAACTTCCACCTCTGGGGTCTTTCGACCGGAGAGGGACCATTATTATCAATTATGATAGGAAAGTGGTCACTACCACATAGATCCTCATTTACTCTCCATGTAAAATCCTGAAACAGGACCGGAGAGCAAATGGTGAGATCCAGGGAAGAAAAAGAAGCTGTGGCAGGATGTAGATAAGTAGGCGAGTCATCATTTAATAAACACAAATTATTAATGTTAATGAAGTCCGCTATTTGTTTACCTCTGTTGTTATCATCTGGACTACCCCAGAGTGAATGATGACCATTGAAATCTCCCGTAATAATAAACGGGAGAGGAAGTTGTGCAACAAGGTCATCAAGATCTCTGGGATTAAGATGTAAACTTGGTGGAAGATATACAGAGCAGAGTGTTATAGGAATATGCAAAGTCACCCGAACTGCAACTGCCTCTAAAGGCGAGTTGAGGGTGACTTGACTTTGAGGGATATCTCCATTAAGAATAATAGAAACACCCCCATGAGCTCTACCATCACCAACTGCGTGATGATGGTAACCAACAAAATGTCTAAAAGACAAATTGTCAGAATTCCGTAAAAAAGTTTCTTGTAAACAAATAGCCAAAGGATTGTGCTTTTGAATTAATAATTGGACTTCATTAAAATTTGGTTTTAAACCACGACAATTCCATTGAATAATGGAGTTTAACATTGTCAGGGAAATTTAATTTTTGGCGGTTTACCGTGTGAGTCCTTATGAACGTCCACTACGGTAGTACCGTCCATCAGACCATCCCCATATTTATTAAAGAGAGTGATAGGATTGTTTGAACCCTTTTTACCCCTCTCTTTCAATTTCAAAAATTTTTGTTGTCTCTTGGTTAGCACCGTTGACAACTGTGTACCCTTAAACTGCACCGCGGACCCAGAGGACCTGGAATCAACAGTATCAGCTTTAGAGCAAACAAAGGGTTGAGCCCCCTTGCCATTTTGGGTGGGAGTATTGGGAATAACCTCAATGACTCCAGATACAGGCAAGGGAGATGAACCCTCGTCGTCAGGAATGATATCAGTGCTTTGAGTCGAGCACTCCCGCGATTGGGAAGGGCTCGAGACCCCTTTACAATGATCTGATGTAATATTTCTAGGCTTTTCAACTTGATCAGGCCAGGTTATGTCTGTCTGAACAGATGCAGATTTCGTAGATGCTTTAACAACACTCGAAAAAGATTTCCCTTGTGGTGCAATGGGAAAGAGTGAAGTAAGCTCTACTTGTTTCCTAGCATCGAAGTATGATATTTTTCTTTCAGACATAATCTGTTGAATTCGTTTCTCTTTCTGCCAAATGGGACATTCGCGAGAGTAAGCAAAGTGCTTACCCTTGCAGTTGACACAACAAAATTCCGCCTGGCAGGTAGTGCTCTCATGGCCATCATGACCACATCGAGCGCAGGTATCTTTACCTCTACAGACGGTCTTGCTGTGACCAAACTTTTGACATTTGTACCAGCGAAGAGGGTTTGAAATATACGAATCAACAGGAATGTTTAAATAACCTGCCTTGAGAGTCTTTGGAATGTCGGGACGATTGAAAGTGAGGATATAGGTACTTGTTGGAATTACCTTATCCCCTCGGCGTATACTAATTCTTTTAACATGAGAGACGCCTTGAGGTGAAAGGTATTCTACCATTTCATCCTCACTGCTGCCTTCAAGATCTCGACATCTAATTACACCTCTACTTGAATTAAGTGACCTATGTGGTGACACCTTGATAGGAATGTCTGCCAAGGACGTTGACTGGAGTAACATGGTCGCATGCTGCTCCTTGGCACATTCTATCAAGAGTGTTCCATTTTTAAGTTTTTTTAATAGCTTTGGGTTCACCGGCTAAGCCGGCTATACCCTTACCTATTAAAAATGGCGAAACTTTAGATAGGTCGGTAGAGGGACTCTCAATCAAGAGAAACCTCGGCCATGCCTTTGTAACTTTTCTTTTTAAATTAAACAAATCAGAAACATCATCTGTACTATGACGTTTCTGTTTATTATTTCCTATTATTGGGGTGGGTGGGACTGGGGAATCCATGAAAGTATTTTTTTAAGGTTCACCCCTCGTCGTCCCCCAGGTTACTTCCCTGCCTACCAGGGGGAGGACTAGCGCGGGTAACCAGCGCATGGCCTCAGGGCTCGACGAGGGGTATACTCAAGCCAGAAAGTAAAAAAAAAAATACTTGTCTAACCTGATTGACCCGAGCCGCCGCCCTGTAGAATGTACTAAGGACACAAAGGTAGATAATTGCTGAGTGAATAAACAACAGAGCATTACACTGGGAAAGGGTACATTCTACAGAGCTACAAACGACCAAAGCCGATTGATCAGAGTGGGCCACTCTGACCTCCCGTCTAGGTGAACCATGGGCCAAAGTAATGTGTTGCAGAGAGAGGGCTCGCAAGCCAAATCCCCACTCAATTACCAGGATTCCACTCTCCACCGACACGGGTCGCAACGCACGGCAAACACGTTGCCCCATTACAGGGATCCTTTTAGTCGCCTCTTACGACACGCAGGACATACGAAGGGTATATTCTTATCACCCCCTACACCCCAGGGGGGCTCTTTGTTTGAATAAAGTTATGAATTATATGAAATAACTTTTAAAGACTATTACAAAATTAGATACCTATGGAGTCGATAATTACTACTCTTATTAAGATATAAACAACAATAATAATAATGAAAAGACATATAAAAACAAACAACACTTGTAAAATGTCGTATACAAAAATGTCTATAAACAAAAAGAAAAGGTAAATGAAACACACACGAATTTAAAAGTTATATATACTTGTAAAATGTCATAATAGCCAAAAACGTCTTTAAACAAAAAGAAAAGGTCAATGAAAAACACACGAACTTAAAAGTTATATACACACAATCGGTCACGCACGCGAGTCATTGAAAAAAAAAACAAACGAGATCCTGGAATCACAAACACAGACTCTTATTATTCACGTAAATGGTGGAATCGCGAACACATACTACTCTAATTATCTTCTTAGACCGATTATTTGGTGGAATCGCGAACACAAACTACTGTAATTATCTTCTTAGACCGCTACTGCACTGTCGTAGCCAACTGTAGGGGTGGGGTACATATGGTACCCTTCCTCGTTCCAGTAATGTTGAGGGGTCAGAATTTTCCCTGCTCCGTTTAGTTCAACTTAGTTCAACTATTGTTGTTGACCGGTAGTCTTTTCATTTTCCATACCGTCTGGCAAAATGGCGTGTTATGACATGTGCTATGAAGAGTATTAACTGCCACCCGTGCCGAAGTTTTATCATCTGCTTATCATATCATCATGGAGTGAACTTAATTAATAGTTAATCAAATTAGCAAGTGGAACAAACTTGACTTTAGATAACGATCTAACGATATTTACAGTATTATGTACATGGATACAATTGAAATTAGGGAGTCATATTGTTTTATCTCAAGAATAATGAATGATCTGAACACATTTAACAAATCTTAAATAAGATATTTTTGAAAGAACTAACGGTTTATCTCTATAATTTTTAAACACAACACAAAACAAGACAGTACGTTCGCTCTAAATCCGAGCACAACCCTCCTGGGGTTAAACCACTTCACATAAAGTTCTCCCGTTACATATCGGGGCATTTCCCATTAAAACTTTGGGTTATTACAAATAAAACTCTCTACCGTAAATATCGGGTCTCCCGTAAACCTAGGGGCATAAATATATATAGACAAAATAACAACAAAAAAAATTATAAGAGATAAAACCGTTAATACCGCTTAACTCTATTCCAGATAATTAAACAATCATAAAACATTTCACTTCGCAGTTATTAGCCTGATAATACTTAGCTATTACTAACTTTAAAAGCCAAAATACGTGTTCAAAACAAACAATTATAATTCATAATCTTTTAAAAACAACATGACGCATTTTAAAACAAATAATATATATACAATTTTGTTTTAGCCATTTTCCTGTTCCACTACTAGCTTGAAAGGCAATATATTAAATTTAGTAACTACACCTTGATATTTAATGACGCGTGATCATATACTGCAGATTTCCCAGTTAAATTATAATACATAGCACTAATGTCATTTATGCACCTTCGCCATGGTAGGATTAGAAAAGACTTACCTGTGAATACTAAAATCTGTAGCCTGTGGTCGTCCAGTGGTATAAGACTTCAAGCGTTGCTCTGGTCTACGGCATCAATTAATATGTGACAGTATTAGTTCTTTTAAATCAGATTCTGGAGGCAACACTGGTATATACATCTAATAATAGTTTTATTCTGCTTCTTACAATAGGTACAAACATCGTGATGTAAACGACCGTAGAACTAACTATATGGAAGGAGTCATGACTTAATTAGCTTGGCTTAGCACGAGAGTGCTAACTCCAGAAGCTCTCGTCTCGTCTCGTGCTAAGGTGCCCATGGCCTTCGCTCAGTCCTGGCCGGACCTAACTCCTAGCCCTGCCTGGACCTCACTAGTATCCATTAGGTACCTTCATCTAGGCGCCCGCCTAGCATGGCCTCCTGGACCTGACTCGAGATTCGTTTCTGTTCTGAGTTTATAAACATATTCGAGACAAAGGAGCTCATTAGACACCTGTCTAATGTATCAAGCATCATATGAAGGTTTAACATTCAATATAGTTTATCAGACAAAGAAAGTTAGATAAGACATGCCAACTACAAGTTATAGTTACGCAATGACATAAGGAATACTACCAAGATCTCCAGTCGGGGGTTGATAGCAACAGGTTTATGTTACAATCACTTACACGTAATTTAATATGGCAGGACGCTTCTATGACATATGTCAATGTGTTATAAGGTCTGTAATGAGGTTGTTTGACTCTAGGTACCAAACAAGCCTTCGATTGATCAATCTCTCCATGGTTTTGCAAATGCAGCTAGTTAAAGCGATCGGACGATAATTGTTAGGATTCGTAGGATCTTTTCCCGGTTTAGGGATGGGAATTATTGTGGCTTCATGCCACGAAGACGGGAAATTCCCATCAACCCAAATCCGGTTGAAAAGATCTAATAATATTAAGAGTGTAGAAAAAGGTAAATGTTTTAAAATCTGGTAGTGAATTTCATCTGGACCAGTTGCAGTATCCCGAGCTCGTTTGAGAGACTCACGGAGTTCGGCAATAGAAAACTTATCATTATAACATTCATCATTACGGGACTTGAAGTTAAGTCGCCTTTTCTCCTGCTGATGTTTAATACCCTGAAAGGCATCAGAGGAAAAATTGGATGATGAATTGAATGAAATTGTACTGGCCAGTGAATTAGCGATATCAGGAAATGTTGTTAAGGTGGTATTATCAACATTTAGATGGTTAACTGATAATGCACTACTTTTACCTTTAATTCTACGAATCCTATCCCATTCCGATTTGGAAGACGTACGGGAATTTATCCTTGAGACATAGCCCTGCCATGAAGATTTTTTTGCCTGGCGTATGGTTCTACGGGCCTTCGCCCGGACCATTTGGTATGCTACAAGATTCTCCTTGGAAGGGTGATTCTCAAGGCGTCTTAAAATACGATCACGCTCTTTAAGAGCGGATTTGCAATCGTTATTAAACCATGGTTTATTGAAACGTTTGGGCTCAGTCGTGGTCTTTGGAATCGCCTGCTCAGCTACATCTTGAAGAATTGAAGTGAATAAGGACATGGGCTCTTCTGCATCCTCTAACTCTTTTGCGTCAAAAGAGAAGAGACACAAAGATTCAAAAAGAGCCCAATCAGCCTTATGCAACTTCCACCTCTGAGGTCTTTCGACCGGAGAGGGTCCATTATTATCTATCAAGATCGGAAAGTGGTCACTGACACACAGATCTTCATTTACTCTCCATGTAAAATCCTGAAACAGGACCGGAGAGCAAATGGTTAGATCGAGAGAAGAAAAAGAAGCTGTGGCAGGATGTAGATAAGTAGGCGAGTCATCATTTAATATATACAAATTATTAATGTTAATGAAGTCCGCTATTTGTTTACCTCTGTTGTTATCATCTGGACTACCCCAGAGTGAATGATGACCATTAAAATCTCCCGTAATTATAAACGGGAGGGGAAGTTGAGCAAAAAGGTCATCAAGATCTCTAGGGTTCAGATGTAAACTTGGTGGTAAATATACAGAGCAGAGTGTGATTGGAATATGAAGAGTCACCCTGACTGCAACAGCCCGTAAAGGCGAGTTGAGGGCGACTTTACTCTGCGGAATATTTCCATTCAGGACAATGGAAACACCACCATGTGCTCTACCATCATTATTAGTAAAATGATGATAGTCAACAAAATGTCTGAGTGTTAAGACATCTGAATTCTTTAAAAATGAATGAATGAATGAAGTGTTGTTTTATGGCACGTCAGCTCCAACCGGGCCATACTGCGCCAAACATACGGTGAGATTTCTTGAGACAAACTAAACAAATAATCACAATATTATATATACACATACATAAATGAAAACAAATATCACAGTAAACATCAATTAAAAATAAATATCAACTATATGTATATGTATTTAAAACAAAGTGAAAGTCAAATATAAACAATTAAAATTTTCGATAAAAATTTGTCTCCTTTAAAAAGTCGAGCGCTTTACAGTAAAGACCCGGTTGGGCAAACAACTGATGTAATGATTGGCAACGGTAATGCCGTAATCGTGTATCTTTGAGATGCTTGCACTCAATCAAAATGTGCTTCACTGTCAAAGGAACATGACAGTGCTCACATTCTGGTTGAGGCTCTCGCTTTAAGATGAAAATATGTGTTAAAAAAGTATGACCTATGCGAGAGCGACACAAGACGACTTCATCTCTCCTGCTCGTACGATAGGAGCTTGGCCAGTCTCCTAAGAGAGGCTTGATGTGATGAAGTTTATTTGTGTCTGCAAGATCCCAAGACCGTTGCCAGCGGCCATATATGAAATTATTGATTACCAATTTAAAATCTTTATATGGCGTTAAAAATTCAAATAAGGGAAGATCTAAAGCAGACTTGGCAGCCGAGTCTGCTTGATCATTCCCTTTAATGTCCATATGACTGGGGAGCCAGCAAAGGACAATGTCCTTGCTGATTAACTCGAATGATAGTAGCAGACGATATATATCTGCTACTAGTGGGTGATCAAGCTGTTTGTTATTAATTGCTTGTAGTGAGGACAAAGAATCAGAAAAGATAATGTGTTTTAAAACGGATGAGGTTTGAATGAACTCTAAGGCATTGAGAATAGCCTGGAGTTCAGCTGTAAAAATAGAAGCAGCAGGTGGTAGCCGAACAGAGATGGTCTCGGATGGCGTCACGGTAGCCGAAGCTACCCGATCACCATCTTTCGATCCATCTGTGTAAATAGGAGCATACTCACCATACTTAGACCTTAACTCTCTAAAGAGAGATTGGAACACCGTTGAGCTAGTATCTCTCTTTTTGTGTTGAGAAAGATCGAAATCAATCTTTGGCGGAGATATAGCCCACGGTGGAGTCCCAAAGACAGGGGTATTCGCAATACTGTCGAGGCTGATGCCAGCCTCAGACAAAAGGGGTTGTATGCGAATACCGAATGATGGAACAACATTCGTCTTTACCAGATACAAATGCTCATGAAGAGGTCTAAATATGGTGTTAAATGAAATATGATTGGGAAGTGATGCAATTTTCGTAGCATACTGCAGGGCCAGTTTATCACGTCTGTTGTGCAATGAGGGCTCGTGCGCCTCGACGTATAAACTGTCCACTGGAGATGTACGAAAGGCTCCTAAACTGATTCTAAGTCCTTGGTTGTGTATGGTGTCGAGCTCTTTGAGATAAGACTCACGGGCAGACCCATACACAATACACCCATAATCGAGTTTTGATCGAATTAATGCTCGATATAATCGGAGCAAGACCTTACGGTCTGCTCCCCAGTCAGTATTTGATAAGACTCTCAATATGTTGAGGGCTTTCAGACATTTCTTTTTAAGGCTTTTAATATGGGGGATAAATGATAATTTCTTATCAAATATCAGCCCCAGAAATTTGGTTTCATCCACAACCGGAAGGCGATTGCCATCCAAATAAAGTTCTGGATCTGGATGCAAACCTCGTTTCTGACAGAAATGCATGCAGACAGTCTTGGATTTCGAAAAACGAAATCCATTTTCGGTTGCCCATTGTTGAAGTGAATTCAAACAAAGCTGCAACTTACGTTCGATTATCCGCATGTCTGTAGAACCATAGCACATCTGAAAGTCATCAACATAAAGAGCGCCGTTTGTACCTGGTTTAAGGCACGCTGGGATCGTATTTATCTTTATAGCAAAAAGAGTAGGAGATAAAATGCTTCCCTGTGGAACCCCCATTTCCTGAGGGAATGGGTCAGAGAATATTGATCCCAGTCGTACCTTAAATGACCTATCTTCGAGGAAATTTTTAATGAAGATAGGTAAGCGACCCCGTAGGCCGAGGTTATGGAGGTCGCGCATGATACCATGTTTCCATGTAGTATCATAAGCTTTCTCCAGATCGAAAAAAATAGCAACTAAATGTTGCTTCTGGATGAAAGCGTCCCTGACGAACGTTTCAAATCTAACGAGATGATCAAGAGTGCTCCTTTGGGACCGAAATCCACATTGGAGGTCAGTAATGAGGTTGTTGGACTCGAGGTACCAAACAAGCCTTCGATTGATCAATCTCTCCATGGTTTTGCAAATACAGCTAGTTAAAGCGATCGGACGATAGTTGGTAGGATTCGTATGATCTTTTCCCGGTTTAGGGATGGGAATTATTGTGGCTTCATGCCACGAAGGAGGGAAATTCCCATCAACCCAAATCCGGTTGAAAAGATCCAGTAAGATGAGGAGTGTTGGAAAAGGTAAATGTTTTAAAATCTGGTAGTGTATTTCATCTGGACCAGTTGCAGTATCCCGAGCCCGCTTAAGCGAATCTCGAAGTTCTGCAATGGAAAATGTATCATTATAGCATTCATCATTGCGGGACTTGAAATTAAGTCGCCTTTTCTCCTGTTGTTGTCTAATGCCTCGAAAGGCATCGGAGGAGAAATTGGATGATGAATTAAATGAAAAAGTACTGGCCAGAGAATTAGCAATATCAGGAAATGTTGTTAAGGTGGTATTATCAACATTGAGATGGTTAACTGATAACGCACTACTTTTACCTTTTAATCCTACGAATCCTATCCCATACCGACTTAGATGTGGTACGGGAATTGATCCTTGAGACATAACTCTCCCATGAAGATTTCTTTGCTTGACGTATGGTTCTACGGGCCTTCGCCCGGACCATTTGGTATGCCGCAATATTCTCCATGGAAGGATGGTTCTTTAATCGTCTCAGGATACGATCACGCTCTTTAAGAGCGGATTTGCAATCGTCATTAAACCATGGTTTATTGAAACGTTTTGGTTCAGTCGTGGTTTTTGGAATCGCCTGCTCAGCTACATCTTGAAGAATTGAAGTGAATAAGGCCATAGGCTCATCTGCATCTTCTAACTCCTTTGCATCAAAAGAGAAAAGACACAAAGATTCAAATAGAGCCCAATCAGCCTTATGCAACTTCCACCTCTGGGGTCTTTCGACCGGAGAGGGACCATTATTATCAATTATGATAGGAAAGTGGTCACTACCACACAGATCTTCATTTACTCTCCATGTAAAATCCTGAAACAGGACCGGAGAGCAAATGGTTAGATCCAGGGAAGAAAAAGAAGCTGTGGCAGGATGTAGATAAGTAGGCGAGTCATCATTTAATAAACACAAATTATTAATGTTAATGAAGTCCGCTATTTGTTTACCTCTGTTGTTATCATCTGGACTACCCCAGAGTGAATGATGACCATTGAAATCTCCCGTAATAATAAACGGGAGAGGAAGTTGTGCAACAAGGTCATCAAGATCTCTGGGATTAAGATGTAAACTTGGTGGAAGATATACAGAGCAGAGTGTTATAGGAATATGCAAAGTCACCCGAACTGCAACTGCCTGTAAGGGCGAGTTGAGAGTGACTTGACTTTGAGGGATATTTCCATTAAGAATAATAGAAACACCCCCATGAGCTCTACCATCACCAACTGCGTGATGATGGTAACCAACAAAATGTCTAAAAGACAAATTGTCAGAATTCCGTAAGAAAGTTTCTTGTAAACAAATAGCTAAAGGATTGTGCTTTTGAATTAATAATTGGACTTCATTAAAATTTGGTTTTAAACCACGACAATTCCATTGAATAATGGAGTTTAACATTGTCAGGGAAATTTAATTTTTGGCGGTTTACCGTGTGAGTCTTTATGAACATCCACAACGGTAGTACCGTCCATCAGATCATCCCCATATTTATTAAAGAGAGTGATAGGATTGTTTGAACCCTTTTTACCCCTCTCTTTCAATTTTAAAAATTTTTGTTGTCTCTTGGTTAGCACCGTTGACAACTGCGTACCCTTAAACTGCACCGCGGACCCAGAGGACCTGGGATCAACAGTATCAGCTTTAGAGCAAACAAAGGGTTGAGCCCCCTTGCTATTTTGGGTGGGAGTATTGGGAATAATCTCAATGACTCCAGATACAGGCAAGGGAGATGAACCCTCGTCGTCAGGAATGATATCAGTGCTTTGAGTCGAGCACTCCCGCGATTGGGAAGGGCTCGAGACCCCTTTACAATGATCTGATGTAATATTTCTAGGCTTTTCAACTTGATCAGGCCAGGTTATGTCTGTCTGAACAGATGCAGATTTCGTAGATGCTTTAACAACACTCGAAAAAGATTTCCCTTGTGGTGCAATGGGAAAGAGTGAAGTAAGCTCTACTTGTTTCCTAGCATCGAAGTATGATATTTTTCTTTCAGACATAATCTGTTGAATTCGTTTCTCTTTCTGCCAAATGGGACATTCGCGAGAGTAAGCAAAGTGCTTACCCTTGCAGTTGACACAACAAAATTCCGCCTGGCAGGTAGTGCTCTCATGGCCATCATGACCACATCGAGCGCAGGTATCTTTACCTCTACAGACGGTCTTGCTGTGACCAAACTTTTGGCATTTGTAGCAGCGAAGAGGGTTTGAAATATACGAATCAACAGGAATATTTAAATAACCTGCCTTGAGAGTCTTTGGAATGTCGGGACGATTGAAAGTGAGGATATAGGTACTTGTTGGAATTACCTTATCCCCTCGGCGTATACTAATTCTTTTAACATGAGAGACGCCTTGAGGTGAAAGGTATTCTACCATTTCATCCTCACTGCTGCCTTCAAGATCTCGACATCTAATTACACCTCTACTTGAATTAAGTGACCTATGTGGTGACACCTTGATAGGAATGTCTGCCAAGGACGTTGACTGGAGTAACATGGTCGCATGCTGCTCCTTGGCACATTCTATCAAGAGTGTTCCATTTTTAAGTTTTTTAATAGCTTTGGGTTCACCGGCTAAGCCGGCTATACCCTTACCTATTAAAAATGGCGAAACTTTAGATAGGTCGGTAGAGGGACTCTCAATCAAGAGAAACCTCGGCCATGCCTTTGTAATTTTTCTTTTTAAATTAAACAAATCAGAAACGTCATCTGTACTATGACGTTTCTGTTTATTATTTCCTATTATTGGGGTGGGTGGGACTGGGGAATCCATGAAAGTATTTTTTTAAAGTTCACCCCTCGTCGTCCCCCAGGTTACTTCCCTGCCTACCAGGGGGAGGACTAGCGCGGGTAACCAGCGCATGGCCTCAGGGCTCGACGAGGGGTATACTCAAGCCAGAAAGTAAAAAATACTTGTCTAACCTGATTGACCCAAGCCGCCGCCCTGTAGAATGTACTAAGGACACAAAGGTAGATAATTGCTGAGTGAATAAACAACAGAGCATTACACTGGGAAAGGGTACATTCTACAGAGCTACAAACGACCAAAGCCGATTGATCAGAGTGGGCCACTCTGACCTCCCGTCTAGGTGAACCATGGGCCAAAGTAATGTGTTGCAGAGAAAGGGCTCGCAAGCCAAATCCCCACTCAATTACCAGGATTCCACTCTCCACCGACACGGGTCGCAACGCACGGCAAACACATTGCCCCATTACAGGGATCCTTTTAGTCGCCTCTTACGACACGCAGGACATACGAAGGGTATATTCTTATCACCCCCTACACCCCAGGGGGGAATTCTTTAAAAAAGTTTCTTGTAAACAAATAGCTGAGGGATTAAATTTTTGAATTAAGATTTGAACTTCATTAAAATTTGGTTTAAGACCACGACAATTCCATTGAATAATGGAATTAGCCATTTTCAGGGAGGTTTAACAGGACTTCTATGATGTTGTTTGGGGTCATGTACATCTACAACAACATCCATTAGAGTGTCCTGTATCCCGAACCTGTTAAAGGTTTGGACAGGATCCTCATCACCCTTCCGGCTTCGGGAGGGATTAATTTTTTTATTTTGAGAAACGCCTTTACCAGAACGTTCCTTGATGATTTTGGGTGGATTTCCACCCTTTGCTGGAGGAGTTGGGGGCACAATCTCCTCCTTCTCAGACTCCTCAGGCTTTTTAACAGTCTGAGTGCTGAGAGAAATATTGACGGGTTTTGGAGGTATCTTCGGTTTTTCTGTTGATGAGGATTCTGTCTCAGCTGGTCAGACAACAGGTGTTTGGCAAGCAATGGAAGCGGTCTTCGGTTTGACTGCGTTTGTAAAGGACATTGCAAACGTTGGGGTTGCAGCCTCAACCAACTTCCTTGCTTCTGGATACGAAATATTTTTCTCTGTTTTCACCTGTTGTACTTGTTTTTCTTTTTTCCATATCGGGCACTCTCTGGAATATGCAAAATGAGGCCCTTTGCAGTTAATGCAGTGGTGATCGAGTTGACAAGATGTACTTTCGTGACCATCTTGTCCACATCGAGCACACATCGCTTTCCCATTACACACATTTTTACTGTGTCCAAAGCGCTGACAATGAAAACAACGCAATGGATTTGGGATGTAAGGGGAAACTGGAATGACAAGAAAACCAGCTTTGATCATCCTAGGAAGATCTGGTTTATCAAAGGTCAGGATGTAGGTGTTGGTTTGGATAATATTACCATTACGTCTGATTGAAATACGTTTGACGTAGGTAACACCTTGTGAGGAGAGATTTTCAAGCATTTCTTCCTCACTGCTGCCTTCCAAATCCTGAGACGGAATAACACCTCTTGACGAATTAAGAGAGTTATGCGGTGCAACTTTGATGGGTATGTTGGCTAAAGTCTTTGATTTTAATAACGATGAAGCATGTGATTCTTTAGCACATTCCACTAACAAAGTACCATTTCGCATTTTCTTGACCCTTTTGGGCTCACCAGCCAAGCCGGCAAGACCTTTAGCAATCAGAAAAGGAGAAGTTTTACTTAAATTAATATCGTTGGTACTCTGTATAACCAGAAACCTAGGCCAGGTTCGGGATGTTTTATTTTTTAAATCATTTGGTTCCAAATCCTCAGTCGACATTCTTTTTAATGTAAGAGGTTTTTTTAATTTGGGAAGCCATGGAATATTTTAAAAGGTTCATCCCTGCCTGCTCTCCAACCACCAAGGGCTGCAATCTCCATGCGGGCTGCTACACGGATATCCAGCGTATACGCCCTACGAAGACAGACAGGGATATACCCAGACAAAGTAAAGATAATATCAGTTACTCTACCTGGTTGACCCAAGCCGCTGCTTTAGAGTAGGCACTCAGGACACAAAGGTAGAACTGCAACAAATCATATATTACAGTATTATGGGGGAAAATGTGCCTACTCGTCAGCTGAACACGACCAAAGCCGATTGATCAGAGTGGGCCACTCTGACCTCCCGTCTAGGTGAACTATGGGCCAAAGTAATGTGTTGCAGGGAAAGGGCTCGCAAGCCAAATCCCCACTCAATTACCAGGATTCCACTCTCCACCGACACGGATCGCAACGCACGGCAAACACGTTGCCCCGTTACAGGGATCCTTTTAGTCGCCTCTTACGACACGCAGGAACTACGAAGGGTATATTCTTATCACCCCCTACACCCCAGGGGGGGGGGGGCATAAATATAATTTTGTTTGATAAATGATTATTTATTCAATAAATGATATGAAAAATTAAATTAATTCCAAATCAACACTAAACAGACATCTCGAAGGTTAATGAACAAAGATAATTCCAATACATATAAAATTGTTATACAATGAAAAAATACCCCCACCCCCCTTCCAGTCATAAAATAAAAAATAACTATGTACATTTTTAAAAAAAAACAAAACAAAACAAAGTTCCTTCTAATACTAATTAAATTGTGTTAAATAATAACAAAATTCCCCATCCCACACCCTCCCCAATCATTTTCTTTTTTAAAACAACTGGATGATAAGTTTTCGTCATACTTTCTGACCAAAATATCCACAATTCGAGACGACATTTCATCAAAATTGGAAGAAGTTGAGGTAACCTCTGCAGCATCGCCATTGTCTTTTCCTCCCTCCTTCACTCAATTTCTTTAATAATGTCAGTGAATCCGAATTAACGTGTAATTTCTAAACAAATATCATCATATATAAAAGATCACAATTTACTAGAATCTTTTCAAAGTGCATACAGGAATAATCACAGCACGGAAACAGCATTATTAAGAGTTCATAATGATATTCTCACATCTATGGATAACCACAACTGTGTTTTACTGATACTGTTAGACCTATCAGCCGCTTTCGACACAGTAACGCGGATGTTTTTGACTATGAAGGTGTTTATATTTTTATTTTGCTCTTTTTTGATTGTGAATTCCTTTATCTCAGTTCCTGTGTAGACACAGACGATATTATCGTCTATGTCGTAGGCCATTACATGGTCAACAATTGTAATTAATGGTGCTTGTGCTATCTGAATAAATAAGATAATATATTATTTATCATTTTGGGTTTTAAAAAAGGTGTGCATCAACTGAGTAGTGTATGCATTGCCGAACGAGCCAAGGGGCATAGTGGGGGGGGGGGGGCAACTTCCCCACTAAATTTTTTAACAATTTGATTTTTCATGCAGTGGTAGAGTGAAAAAGAAAATCTCATCTTGCTCGCATAATAAAGCACCCGAAATATAATTAAAACACTTTTTTTTTTACTTTTCTTTTAATTGAAGACTGCGAATTTGTACTGAACTGACTATGGACAAAAATATTTTGTCTGAAATTTTTTAACCGCCGCCGTCTGTAACCCGAAATTTTTTCGGGTATACCGGGTTCTGCCCGACTAATTGTCACCGAGCCCGTACGCCCATTGATGTATATGACAATTGTTGCGTAATGTTTTGCCCGAAACCATACCTAACAGATGGTTTTTAATGAAAGGGAGATGACAGTGTCCATTAGACAGAGACCATGTCATTTCGGGACTTACACGGATTGCCACGTTACTCTAATCCATATGTGAAATAATTATCTGAATAATGGTACGTCATATCTATTTTAAGTTGATTTCAGTTCAAGAATATACTTATAACGTTTAGATTATTAATAAGCTAATATATTCCCGAATTTAGAAATGAAATAAAGTTTAACATCCTATTGAGGGAATTTTTGCCCGGGCAGCGGCGCTGTGGCCTACTCTATATCGAATTCCAACTGCATAGGAATCCTTTACGAGCACGCCAATGTGCACACGGGACCACGATTTTACGTCCCATCCGAACGACCAGACAGACGTCCTTGCTGCATCACTGACAAGAGGAAACTACGCCAGAAAATCTGGATGAACTTTCTCGGCCAATGCAGGTATCGAACACCCGATCTCCAGGCCAGCGAGCGAACTTAGAATGTTTGACTATAGAGGATTGAATTACACATACTTCCAACTGTGTATTAATTGTGGATCTGAATTCCAAATTCCCCTTGTAGTCAGACGGCTTAGCATAATAATTGTGCAAATTGTGATAAAAGCACCAAACTTGGCACAAATGTTCACTAACATATGGTGATTATTTTAAGATCGGGAGGCATTGGAAAAAAATCAATCTTCTGCGCATGCGCAACATTCAAATCATACAAGGACAAATTCAACTTAAATTAACCAAAAAATTATTTCAAACATTTTGAATATGCTTTTTATAAATGTTCACATCAATTCCGACCTTTTCTAGCATTCTCCGTGGCATAGACACAATGGTGAACACTTCAGAGAGGCCTTTTTGCAGGTACATCTATTTTTGCAGCCTTTCTTGCATTTGCATGAAATCAATTCTGAGCATGATTTTGCTGCTTCCGGAAGTGTTGTCCACAAGGGTTTGTACAGTCCCTCATCGTTCCTGATCCATCCCCAGTCAGTTGGAGATGGAAGTTCTGCCTGTGCAATCAGAGTCTGCCCCCACACATGTCCTCCTTGGTAGGTGGCTCTCTTGATATGCTGCTCAAGGGCAGCGCGAGTAGGAGGGATGCCTGGCAAAGAATTGTTCTTCATGAACATAGTTTTCCTGGCACTGTTGATTTCTGTATCCATGCTTGCCTTGTCATACATCTTGATGACAAACCTTTCAATGGTAGTGAAGGTCTTGTCTGGTATGCAGGTTGGTGCGGTCGCAAGTGTCAAGAGGGCTCCAGTCAAATCTGGCACCAAATTCCAGGCTGTCCAAGCAGATTTCTTTCCATGCCTGGCAAAAGATGACACTGTGTCACACCCTGTCAGAGCATGAAACATTGGGAGTGCTCTAGACTTCTCTGGTCCAAGAGAGGAAGACATCTCATGTGCTGCCAAGTATCGAAAATGCTTTCCTGTCCCAAAGGCAATCCAGAGTTCTGTGTTTGCTTGAAGGATAGCACTGGAGATCATAACTGCAAGCACAACAACATCAGTGTCTACAGTCCTGATCAGGATCTTTACATGACCATTTCTTGCTGCATGTGCGGCATGTAGCAGAATCCTAGTGTCTGCTTCCTCATGATTACAGGGAGAAATACCTAACAGATCCTCTTTCTCTGGAATGCTTTGAACATGATCAATCTCAGTCACATACAATTCTTTTCCATTTTCTTGTACATATTCCTGCACGAGAACTTGTGACAGAAACTTGAATAGTTCTTCTTTGTTGGTGTTTACATGTAGGAATGACTGCCAATTGGTAGGAAGTGATGCTGTTCCCACGACTCTTCTTCTAACACCCTGTCCTCGTTTGGATCTTGCAGTGTCCTTGAGGCTGTTTGTCATGTACCTGTCCCATACAAGATCTAGACGAGAAGCGTTTTGAAATTTTGACATGACATGAGGAACAAATACCCTTTTGGCATATTCATCAAACGTCTTTGTTGTTCCTATCTTGAGCACCTGGACAATCACAGCACCGTCAAGTATCACACAGGTGGCAGCAGGGGCTTCAGATGTGACTTGAATACCATCAGAAAGACTTTTCAACAGGTCACACTTCTTACCAAGTCTCAGATTTCCTGATTCTGACAAAGAAGGGGGACAAGGCTGGTTCTCATGGCAAAAGAACTCCTCTAGATTTCCATCACGTGTTTGACATCCAATATATAATCGGGCAAACAAATCAATGTCTGATTTCATTGACAACAGCTGATTTTTGCTTGTGTTTGTAGGTTTTGGAGCTGAAGTTACAAACAGAGGGAGTTTGTTCCTGGAGATGACATTGTGAATAGGTGTTGTTCTGTCAATGAGACGCTCCTGTGTAAACCTGTTTAACTGGTTTTGGCCAATTGATTGTGCTGTATAAACAGATTTAGTGGCTGATGCTGTCACTATCTCTCTTGTGTCCAAAACAACCAGTTCCTTGCTGTCATCTTCGAAGGGGTTAACCAATTCACTTATAGTGGCAATGAGTGCAGAGACATTTTTGACAGAAGACTGTTGTATACTCATAGTCTGCTCGTGGTGTTGGGTCTTCATGTCTTTCTTCTCATGTAGAGCTTCAAGTTCAAATTGCTTGATCAACTGTGCAACTTCTGGACCTGCTACCATCCACCTCCTGAGTGCACCAGGGTTGTCAGTCAATCCAACGGCTCCTCCATCCCCCTTTATGCAAGCGTTATTCTGTTCGTGACCTTGATCTAATGGCATTGCAGAAAAAAACCCGTTTAGTCTTTCGCACAGTAAAGTTGCCAGAATGAAATGCTTCGTCCACAGCGGGATGTTTTGTCACAAGTTCACACATGTCTCGTAAGTGCACAGGTATCCATCGAGCATAGTTTGTGTGGTCCAAAGCAAAAAACCAAGGAGCAAGCTTTGTCAGAGATTTCTTGTACAAATCAAAGTTTCCTTCCCTCAGAGACCGCACAAAGGATAACATGCAGAGTTCCAGTTCCAATACTGTGTCCCAGTAGTGGAACATTGGATGGAGTGTTTTCTGGGCAGCACACCAAGTTTCAAATACTAGAGGAAGTTCACCATTGTCATGAGCCGTTTCAGTGTACTTTTCATAAGCTTGAAATTGCAGGTGGTACAAAGCAGCAGCAGTGACTTCATGTGCCCTTCTTGTCCGTGCAACATGAGATGCTTTCAAAAATGAATCTGCAGTACCGGACTTCGCAATCCCTGCCTGTACAAGAGCTTGTGTCCATCCACTTCCACTGAGCCAGTCCCCTATGGTCTTCAGAACTGCCATCTCAATGTGTAGACCACCAAACATCACAACCATCAAATCTTCACCATACATTTCAGGCCATTTCCACTGAATCTGTTTCGCCAATGCAAACAATGGTTGATCAACGGTGATGATTGGTATTTGACCTGCGTTCAAGTGATGAACTGCATCTTGTATGACATCCATTGAGTGTTTGATCATGGCAACCGAGTGAGCACTTTCCTGAAATAAAGGAAGAAGAGCGGAAGACGTCACCATGATATCCTTTGAACTCTGGTTTTGTGCATGATATGCAGCCCATGTAAAGTTCAATGTTTCAATTGGAGCAGAGTTGTCCAGAACCTGTTTGGTGTGCTTCAGCCACATATATTCCTCGTTTAAATTCACAACAAGGTTAGAATCCGTCAGATGTGAGGTGTGCATGATTGGAATACTTGCGTCTTTCACATTTGATGTTACAGGGGGCACTTCGGTGTAACATTGTGGGAGATGATTCAAGGTCTTTGACGATGCATCTGTCCTGTGTACTGTGGGCACATCACGTGTTATGCCATCACCTTCAGACTGGGGATGCTGAAAGAGGGAAATACCAGTTCCGTGGAAAGACTCTTTTGCTGTAGTAGAGCTGGGATTGTGATCAATGTTATCAACAGCAGCTGTAGTGAAAAGTTTGAAGCGCAAGTTCGAAGGACAGACAACGTTGTCCTTTTCAAATTGTTGACACACCCTATTTCCCAATTCTGTTGAAATTGTCAGTACTTTATCATATGAGATACAAAGGCCAAGGTTGTGTAGTTTGTCAACAAGTCCTTTTTTCCGTGTCTGGGCATGCACCATGAGACCAAGATAGGTGGGTACTGGAGTTTCAAGGTCTGATCGGTGTTTTATGAAGGAAGAATTTTCTCTAGAAACCCGCTTGTGCTTGACACTGTTGAATTTCAAAAGCTGGGCAATGGAAAGTGAAGCCTGAGTAGTGGGTTCCTCACTCTGATTCTTGATACTTGGCCCCTCCAGGATCATGTTTACAAGAGCAAGAAGAAGTTGTGGAACAGATTCCTCTTGACAACCCTCTTTGAACGTTCTTTGAGCTGCTGATTGATTCTCCTGGAACATGTGTTGACGAACAATATGGGCAGCCCTTGCAAGATGAATAGCATCAGAATCAGCATTTTCATCACATGCCCGAAATAATGCCTTACCGATATCATTATCAAATGCAAGAAGTACATCTCGTCCTTTTGTGTGAGCTTGCATATCTGGAAATTGAGTGAGTAAACGTTCTTTCAAACGAGTGCTGTGAATCCGTTTTTCAAGATTAATGCCGAACTGTTGAAGCCTTGAAGAATACATGGATGTCAAGTCTGCCAGTTTGAATATGGGTATGGTATTTTCATTATTTCGTGCCTCATCAATGT
>JAZGQO010000041.1:10000-15000 GCA_036850965.1 Patella caerulea | reverse complement strand
TTCATGTAGGAATCAATTTATTTTCTACGACTCCTCTCATGTATCAGGAATTATTCTCTAGAGGCTTCTACAGCAGAACACTTCAAATGGTTTATAATTTTTCAACATTAACGGTGCAAGGGTTATTCCCCTTTAATAAAACAAATCTATTCGTAGCTGCTAGTGGGCATATACGTTTTTACATGCTACATGTGTATATTTATATGCTGGTGTTTCATTCTCTTGTTTTTTATTTTAGATATTGTATGAAGTTAAATAGATCGGTCTATATAGCCTCCATTGTATATTCGTGTTTGTTAACTAGATGCTGTAAATATAAGTATTCATTTATTTACTTGTGATTATCTACAGGTTGTACTCATGACATAAGCATACATTCTCGTCTACCTCTCTTTTACTATAATTATAATGCTTAAGATAGCCTCATGGAACGTAAACGGTCTGCGGGACCGTTCTAAACTCGATAATGTTTTTCATTTCATAAAAGACTTAAAACTTGATATTATATGTCTACAGGAAACCTTTTGGGACGATGCCTTTGTTAATAACATAAAAACCTTATGGGACGGGGAAATTGTATTCAATAATGCCCTGGACGTACACCGTAGAGGAGTAGCTATCTTATTCACGGGTAAATTTAAATCATGCATTCAAAATGTTCATAAGAATACCACTGGCAGAATTGTTAAAGTCAACGTTCTTATTTATGAAAAATCCATTTCTATTTTCTCAGTATATGCGCCAAATAAAGATAATGATCGCATACTCTTTTTTAACGAATTAAGTACGTACATTGATTCAGATAGCTATAGTATATTGTGTGGTGATTATAACGATGTATTGAATTCCTATCTAGACAGGACCAAAGATATGTATACTAACAAAAGTACGTCCTTAGCTTTCAATCATTTCATAAATACTAATATTATATGTGATATATACAGACATAAACGCCCGAACCAGTCTCAATTCACTAGACGTGCTACAATTGATGGTAAACTTCGTATGAGTAGGATAGATTATATTTTGGTTACACGACTTGTCAAAACATATGTTAACACTGTGTTCATAACACACACCCGTTTATCGGATCATAGTCTAGTTAATATAACGGTAGACTTTAGTGAATGTGAGAGAGGCGCGGGGGTTTATTGTTTTAATAACCTACTTTTAAATGATAATGTTTTCTGTAACAAAATTAATGATATTATTGTAGAAGAATGTAAATCTGAAATGTATAAAACTGATATTTTACTATGGTGGGATAATTTAAAATATAAATTCAAATATACTGCAAGAAGCTATTCAAAACATATTAAAAAGAAAGAAAGAGAGGTCTATTGGGACATTCAAAGAAAACTCAGTAACGAGTATGCAAGAATTGATAGAACTAATAGTAAAGAGTTAGATAAAATTATAGAATTAGAAAGTAAACTTAAAGACATAGAAAATCAAATTTGTAAAGGGGCAATTTTAAGATCAAAATGTCAATATGCTCTTGAAAGTGATAAAAATTCAGCGTATTTTCTTAATTTGGAAAAATACAAACAAAATAATAGATGTATAAAAGAATTAGATGATGTTGATGGTAATACTGTTAATGACACCTGCTCTATTTTACACCAGTGTTCTTCTTTTTATGGGAAATTATACAGTAAAGATGATGACGATTTAGATGCTATTAACAATTTATGTAATTATATAAAAAATACTATCTCCGATAATGATAAGAACATGTGTGATAAACCAATAACTCTTAAAGAATTAACTGTGACACTGAGTGGTATGTCAAAAAATAAGAGCCCGGGATTAGACTCTCTTACACCCGAATTTTATTTGAAATTTTGGAACAAACTAGGATCGATTTTTTTAAATATAGTAAATCATATATATATAAATAATAGTATGTCTCGCTCTATGCGGAAAGGTATCTTATCACTCATTTATAAAGATAAGGGTAATAGGACAGATCTAAAGAATTATAGACCCATTAGCCTATTAAACTGTGACTGCAAACTTTTGTCAAGATGTTTATCATTAAGATTAAGAAATGTTGTCCATAGTATAATATCCCTTGAACAGACTTGTTCAGTCCCCGGACGTAATATTTTAGACAATATAGCTTCTGTAAGAGATGTTATTAATTATACTGACGATGAAGATATCGAAGGATTTATTTTAAAATTAGATGCTGAAAAAGCCTTCGATAGAGTTTCACATACATATTTATTTAATGTTTTGAAACGTTTTGGTTTTGGTGATAATTTTGTTAATTGGATAAAAATTTTATATACCGATATATCAAGCACTGTCAAATGTAATGGGCATTTATCCCCCTTTTTTAAACTGACTAGATCTGTTAGACAAGGATGTCCATTATCTGCGTTATTATATGTTCTAACAGCTGAACCGCTAAACCTTTTAATAAAGCAGTCCTCCTTAAAAGGTATACCTATTTTAAATTCTAGTAATGTATCTTTAATTTATCAACATGCAGATGATACCACTTTGACCTTAAGCGATATCGACTCGGTAAATTCTGTTTTTAATGTACTAAAATTATACTGTAATGGATCAGGAGCAAAAATAAATAAATCCAAATCCGAACTTTTACCTATTGGCAAAAGCGAATATGTAGACTATAAGTACAATATTGATGCAAAAATCGTAACTAATTCCATTGAAATATTAGGTGTATATTTAGGATCTAATGTTAATATATGTAATAATTTAAATTGGAATGATAAATTATCAAAAATTGAGCAATTATTAAGATTATGGAGCAGGCGAAATATCACATTGGTGGGAAGAGTAACCGTTATTCAGTCACTCCTATTGTCAAAATTATGGTATGCAGCTAGCGTTGTTCCGTTACCTAAATACATTGAACGTGAAGTCACAAAATCAATTCTGGCATTCCTCTGGCGACGAAGACCCCCCCGCATTAAACATACTACCGTTGTAAATACTAAAAAAGATGGAGGGCTAAATTTACCCAATGTTAAATTGAAATGTCAGGCATTGTGTTTAAAATGGTTGAAAAAATTTTGCGATTCTAACTATAATTATGTATGGAAAGATATATTGAACTATTATATACGTAAATATACTGGGTTAACTATTCCTACGGATATTTTAAAATTAGATATAGATAATAATCTTTTAACTAATTTACCTGAATTTTATCAATATATGCTTACTGCCTGGGATGAGTTAAACTGTAAAGTTAGACCGGATCCCCTAACTATTGAAGACATATCTATTCAACCACTTTTTAATAATAGACATATTAAGCATAATAATAAAACTTTAGATTATAAACTGTTTAAAACAGTAGGATTTAATAGTATTTATGACATTATATATTTTGTACAACCTGGGTTTCTACCCATTCATTCAATAATGGATAGTATAGATAGCATGAATATACATTATGATAGAGAAAAAATTACTAAGCTATATGACATTATAAAAACATCAATTCCTGATAGATGGAAAAATATCATAGAAACACAGACATGTAACTTAAAAAATAAAGATGTTATCACTCTAAATATTAATAACCTTAATATAAAGTCAAATGATTTATCTTCCAAACTAATTTACAGTATATTACTAAAGAATTATGTTAAGGAACCAACTTCTTATAAATACTGGACAAAAAACAATTTCATAATTAATAATAAATTAATATGGGTAAATATATTTAAGAATTATAAGAATCCGAGAAGTATTGATTTAGATTATAAAATAACACATAACATTATCTGGACACTGGAAAAATTATATAAAGTTAATATAAGAGACTCGGATATATGTCCAGTGTGTAAACTAGAGTCAGAAAACATTATTCATATGCTTTTAGACTGTGTTAAACTTGCTAATCTTAAAACACTAATAAGGGAGATAATCCATGATATTTTAAAAATCAGTATTGATGAATGTACTTTTAAATCTTATTTATTGTTTGGTTTTCATTATACTTCAAAAAAACTGCCTATTGAGTTATGTAATATTGTTTTATCATCTGCTCGCGAAGCGATATATAAACGCAGAATGATTATGTTAGACAATGATCATGCCATTTTAAATATCATAGTCCTATTCAAAAATATACTACAGAATAATTTATTTTATATAAGTAAATATTTCCATAATAAAAAGTCTTTATTTTTACGAACTTTTATTAAACCATCACTTTTAATTAATTATGAATCAGATGAGTCTATAACCTTGGATTTCTGATAATATCCCCCCCCCCACCGTCTCGAAACACTTGATCGAGACAACCCCTCCAGGGTTATAACTATTCTCAGTTATATATATGTTTCCCAGATTGTCTCGAAAACTTTCATCTTTTTAAAGCCTTTCAACTGTTTGGTTGGAAATTTTCGCTAATCTCTTCGAGACAAAAGGGGTATAAGCTAACACATGTATTAGTCTAGATTTGTATTTATTTCAATATCATAAATGATATAAAAAAGGCATATAATTAATATTTGATGGAGATAAGTAATATGTAATACCATATCATAATCTAGACAGAAATTTAAGATTTAATAACATATTATTTGCTTCATACCTTAATATAATCTTATATATATTTCAATATATGGTGATTTTATAACTAATATCAACTAAAAAGAACTGTATCGAAGCAATAATTTACATAAAGAATGTTATATAATTCTTTGAAAATCACATAGTATCAACTGAAAGATATTTGAACATTTTCCACCCAAATTAGACCTTAATTTAAAATATAAATCAATTTATCCTATATAGTGCCAAATTCAGCAACTATTAAATAAATCGATAATAGTGTAGGTTAAAAATTTGATTTAAACCAAAAACCTCCAGACATCCTTACAATAACAGGTTTACAATACTCAAATCCCAGTGTGAAATGTTTATATTACTGGATAAATAAGTTTACTAAGTTACCATACTTTAAAAGTGGTATAAGACATATTAATGCCTAGTTGTGTGGAAAAGAAGAT